>CM053513.1:55089529-55378985 GCA_028627145.1 Eidolon dupreanum
AAAAAAAATACCAAGTGAATTAGATAAAGTGAATATTTTATTTGAAAGTTAGGTTTATACAGGAGAGTGGAAATAAAGGAAAGATAGGTTGGGAGGTTGCGCTATAAAAGACCTTAAATGTCAAGCTAACGAGCTTACGCTTAATCTGCAATAATATCAACAGTAATAGCTTATGTTCACATAGTGTCAAGTAATTTATCAATTGCTTTTTACATATTTTTAGTCATTTAACTTTCTTCTTTTTGCCCCCAGACAAGCAAGTAAGTGCATGTGCGTGTGCGTGCGTACCCACACACACACACAACCACACGCACCACGTGGATAAAAAAGTACAAATCACTTCTCAGAGAGATTTTTTTGACCACTCAATATGTAAAATAGCAGCTCCCTTACACACTTACCTGTCATTCCTTCTATCCTTATTACCCCACTTAATGTTTTCCCACTGGATTTACTACTACATCTTGATAGAATATATGTTTATTATATGTCTACTATCTATGAGGGCAGGGACTTTGTCTCTTTTGTTCACTGCTATATCCCTATTGATTAAAGTAGTGTCCAACACTTATTAAGTGCTCAGTAAATATTTGTTGAATGAATCATTATTGCTGATTTACAAATCAGGAACCCAGATGCCAGATGTTTAAATGACCTTCACTATGTCCTACAACTCCTAATTGCCTTTACCAAGACTAATGCCCAATGTCCAGCCCGATGCTTTTTTGATGCTATGTTTCCTTTCTGAG
This sequence comes from Eidolon dupreanum, assembly GCA_028627145.1. Lineage (NCBI taxonomy): Eukaryota > Metazoa > Chordata > Mammalia > Chiroptera > Pteropodidae > Eidolon > Eidolon dupreanum. Next base: position 55,090,279 of record CM053513.1, read on the forward strand.
TGACAGCTTGTTAGTGGTGTTTAAACCAGAGCAGCAATTCATTTTTAAAAAATAATTTGAGGCTAGAATCTTCTCTAAGAACTTCATCAGTTTATCTGGATTGGCAAGAAGCTTTGGCAAGATAGAGTTACCAACAGCAGATCTGGAGGGCTGCCATCTACATTACTTGGCACTGAGTAATACAAGTTTTTTTTTGTAATTGTTCTCCATTTAATTCATGTATGCATGTCTCAATACTCTGTATTATAGGCTTTTAGGCTCATGGACCATACCTTCTATTTCTTTTATATCCTTGCATTCTGCCTGATACCAGGCTCTAAATAGACATATCACTGCATGGTTACAAGATGGCTACCATCACTCCAAAAATCATATCCTTACCAATCACATTCAAGGTGGTATAGGAGATCTGAATATACCATAACAAAATATGCCAGTTTGGCATAAAGATTATTTTGAGCTGGAGGCAAATGAAAATCAACAGATGCAAAAACAAGCCTTCTTGGAGCTTCCCTTATCTGACTAAAAGCAGAAACTTCTGAGATAAAAGGACAGCCATAAATCTCTTCTGGGGAAATTTTATGGCCATGAAGAATATGGAAAGTTGGCACTAAGATGGGTCTACAAACAAATCTTACTAAAATATCCCATGGTTCCCCTTCCTACAGTTTGTCCCTAAAAGCCTACACCCCTTTTCCTTTGTCTTGTCACTTCTGTAAAAATTTATTATTCTTTGTTAAGATACTGTGTAAGCCCAAGTTCTAATCACCACTTTGAGTTACTCATTACTGAGTTTCTCCTGCATCTATGTACATGTTTATAAACTCTGTTTCTTTTTCTCTTGTCAATCTTTATTTTGCTTGGTTCTGGCTAGTAACCTGGGGGTGGGGTAGAGGAAAAATACATTTTTTTTTAACTTCCTTTGGAATAGTAATAAAAGAATTCCAGTAGAAAAGGGAAGCTCTTTTTTTTTTAATAGAAGAAAAAAATATTTCCTAGACCAACTCTTCTACTACCACATCACTGGCCAGAATTCAATCACCAAATCACCCAGGGAGGCTGTGAAAGTGAGCACATATCAAGGAGGAATGGGCTTGCCTTGATTTTTCTGGGCTAGACATCTTGGTACCCCAATCAAAACTGAGGTTCTATTAGTAAGAGAGAAAGCAGATCGGCTTTCAGATAATTCCTTTTCACAAAAAATATAGCATAGAAACACTGAAGACTCACATTAAGATCCATTTTGATGTTACCTGACTACACTTGGATTTCTTGAAGACCATGGCAAGCCGAATAAGTCTAGCTTCTAATTTCCTCCCTCCCCCCTCTTTCTCTCTCCCTTCCTTCCTTCCTTCCTTCCTTCCTTCCTTCCTTCCTTCCTTCCTTCCTTCCTTCCTTCCTTCCTTCCTTCCCTCCTTCTCCTTCTTTCTTTCCCTTCTTCGATATTAAATAGCCTTCTGCAGCATCATTTTTGTCATACTTAGTATTCTGTTGTATACAAAATCAATGCCCTATTGTCAAAATGTTTCGATTATTTCTATCTGGAATACTCTTAAGGTAGATTTGTTGAATTGATTGACTAAGAGACACTCAAATCGCTGCTTCACCTACCCATGTCATCTCTTGTTCCCTAAATTCACATTTTTCATTTCTGCAATAGTTTTTATAACACACTAGTATATTGTTCCACAACACTATGACTTTGCTTTTATTTCCTCACCCTCCTCCTAAATGCCCTTTCCCTATAGCCACTATCAAATTCCTATTCATCTGTCAAAATCCAGTTTAGCTATCCCCTTCTCCAGGAACCCTTAACCAAACTATCCGTTCCCATGTTCAATCACTTCTTCCTTTATGATATGTCTATATCTGGTATCAATCTTTGTTGTAGTTAAAACACTGTACCATAATTTGTGTTTTTATATATTTGCCTCCTTTAATAAACTCGAATTCTGTGAAGACCAAGTTTTTATATAATATTATTTTCTGTTATCAAACTTGACATAATTCCTGTTGCATGTTAACATTTGTAGAATTTAAGGCAAGCAAATTTTTACAGTACTCATTCTCCTTCAGTTTTGTGCTAGGCACTTAAAAATATATTACTCAAATAATCATTTTATAATCAAATATTCTCAGCTAACTTTAAGAGAAAGGAGGAGTCCTAAATTGTTTCAGACTCTGAATACCATTTGTGTCTACATTGTCTTCATGGGTATGCAATATTAAAGTGTTTGGTCTTTATATTTGGCCATTTTAGTCATATCCGCTTGTAGATAACCATTGCCTTTTATTTCAAAATTCTATGTCATACAAGTAGAAAAGCTATTTCATACAGGACAATTTTTCAAATAATTATTTGCTTTTAGGTTATTAGGAACAAAAAATCAGCTGAGTTGATCTCAGCTAGTGAGGACTTGTTTAAAGGATGTAAAGAAGAAGGAGTCACTAGGAACCATTTATGGAAGATAGCTGCTATTTTTGTCCTTCCTGCTTCATTCACCCCTTGGTGATGGCTGTATCTCAATTTTCCATTGAGGAACCACATCTCAGTCCACGTGATTAGGTGGGACCAATCCTGGTCCAGCAGTGAGCCTGTGACCTAGGATAGAGCAATAGGAGAACCACCTGTTCCTGGCCACAGTGATTGATTTAGGGGTGGCTGTGAGACCGAAACTATTGCTGGATATATCTTGAGCAAGATATAGTCTCCTGGCTAGTAAAATTTAAAAGTGACACTGCTGGTGGGGACTACTTAGAAAAAATTTGCATAAGGTATACATGAAGATAAAGGAAAGGAAAGCAGAGCTGGGATATAATTTAAACTATTACAGTCAGTCATCTTTCAATTTAAGTTCTACCATTGAACTTTACATTGTTTGACTATTCCTTTAAGATGGGTTTGTCTCCTGCAACTGAAGTCTTCTTATATGCTCTGACGATAGCTGCACAGAAAGACTTTATTCATATGACTCTCAGGATATAGCAGCAGACCCAGTAACCAACAGTGATGCTTATGGTCCAATAGGAAACTCTCTGGTGACTTGGTCACAATGTTCCTTCAGAAGCAGCCATCTGCTGTTGCTTCTTTTTCTGAAGCCTCCAAAGGAATTTTTAACTGTGCTTCTTTCTTCTCTGCTTACACACTTGAATCTTCTCTCTGAACAACTTAGATTCAAACTTCCCAGGAAAGAGAATCTGACTGGCTGCTTGATACATTCCATTGACTGTTTAATCGAGTCCCTTAAATGTATCAAGTGCTTCCTTTCAGTTTGCTCTCTCTGGCATAATTTCATGCCCCATAGCAACTCCCTTCATTTGTCTAATGCTTGTATATTTTTCAAGCTTCAGGTAAAGCCAATTCCTCTGGAAAGCCTATCTGAGACTCTGGGATAGGGTTAAGTACTTATCCCATTTGTGTTCCAAAGGAACATAACTATTCATCACTTGTTATTTCATTATCTATTTTTCTGCCTATTCACCACCACTCCTAGACTGTGATTTTTTTGAGGACAGTATTTCTTTCTTGGTTTATGTTTAGAACCTGACGCAGTACCTAGCACATAGTAGATACTAAAAACAATGTTGGTTAACTATTGAATATAATAGTTGCCAGTGAGATTAGGGTGTACCCTACCTCTCTATCAAAAATGCCTCATTTATTTCTAAGACTGCTCTAACTTCCTCTCCTGCCCCCCACTGCCTTAAATAAAGATGCTAACATATGTAATAAAATTTGCCTTGTTCTTTCAGACACTTGTTTTTTCCTGAGTCAGGTGCATAAATCAAGTTAGTTTCCTTAGACCAAATTTTCCCTCTTCTCCATTTCTCTGAGATCCCCAACATTCTCCATAAAAATACAAAAGAAAATATTTAACAATGCCCATCAACTGATTAATGAATACATAAAATGTGGTATATCTACACAATGTAATATTAATTGACAACAAAATAAATGGTATATTGATATGTGCTCCAATTAAAAAATGGGCAAAAGACCTGAATAGACATCCCCCCAAAGAGATATACAAATGAGTAATAAGCACATGAAAAGATATTCAATAGCATAGCTATTAGGGAGTTGCAAATCAAAACCACAATGAGATACCACCTCACACCCATTAGGGTACCTACTATCAAACAACAGAAAATAACAAAAGCTGGTGAGAATGCAAAAATTAGAACTCTCATGATTGCTGATGGGAATAAAATATGGTGCAGCTCCTTTGGAAAAAAGTTTGGTAAGTCCCCAAAAAGTTAAACATAGAGTTATCATATGACCCAGCAATTCTACTCCAAGTATATATCCAAGAGAAATTAAAACATATTAGACAAACAGTACAAATAACCCAAATATCCATCACTGATAAATGGATAAATAATATGTGGCATGTCCATAAAGCAGAATTCTATTCAGAAATAAAAAGCAACAAAGTGTTGATACATGCTACAGCGTGGATGAACAAGATTACATGTTGGAGTCTGTTGATATAAAATGTCCATAACAGGAAAATCTTTAGAGACAAAATGTAGATTAATAGTTGCTAAGGCATGGAGGGCTGGAGGGAGACGGAAATGGGGAATGATTTCTAGTAGATATGGGATTTCTTTTAGGGCTGATTAAAATATTCTAAAATTAGGTATGGGTGATGGGTGCACAACCCTGTGAATATACTAAAAGCATTGAATTGTAGACTTTTAAAGGGTGAATTGTATGATATGTGAATTATCTTAATAAATTGTATCTCAATAGATTATACATCAATAAAACTGTTTAAATATATTATTTTAACAACTAGTTTACCTTGATGGAATACTTTTAAGAATTCTTAACTCCCATTAATCTAAGGCTGAGATCAGGAGTAACCTTTTCATCTATAATTAAGTTTCTTCAGTATATTATCCTGATCAATGACACTAAACCTACCGAATATATCAATCAATAGAAATAAATTGATACTCCAGTTTGCATGTCCATCCATTGTGAGTTTTTCCAGTCCAAATAATTTCCCCAAAGTTTGGTCACTTGGGGTGAACTGGTAGAACTGACTTCAGCAAACCGCAAAACTAAACACCTGGCCTGTGATAGACTCACACAGGTACTATATCTCCAAAAGACCCTGCCTAAAATAGCCATCCAGTCAGCCAGCCAGCCCCTTGCTTTTTCTTTTTGACAGGTCTAAACTACCATACATTGGGTGGAATATTATTTTTTAATGCAGAACTATAAAGATTCCTGGTGGAAATATGTAGTACTGCATCACAAAAGAAAAATAAGCCAGAAATAAATTTAAAATAAGTTATAGTTCCTAATTTTTTGTAATGGATGTGGAAATATTGCAGGAATAAATAGTAATTTGGCATTTGCATCACCACTACATCAATTATTAACAAGACTGAATTAGAGAATGAACAACTCATGCCATAATCATACTGTTTGTGGATCTATGAATATATTCAGTGTGCTCCAGACTGGTTAAGTTTATCCTGTTATCATGAAATTGCACAAGTTAAGGGGTACAACATAAATTGTATTCTATCTAAATGGTGCTTTCTGGGTTTGTACAAAATGGGAAGTCTGATTTATCTGACAACACTTCCAGAATGATAGGAGACCAAGGAATCTCAGAGGAAAGTGGTTCTTCATATTATTTCCTCTTACTTTACCCAAGGGTAGGATTGTACCAGGTCTCTCACCTTGCTTTTTGAAACTAAAGACACTTCAGTGCTCATTATTTATAAGTCCATGGGTCTGATGTCTGTTCGATACCTCGGAGAAATTTAGGCTCTATTTGGTTCCTACAGATTTATAGATTCATATGCATTAGTGATTGTATTAACATTATGAATCCAGTTGGCTTAGCTTTCCACGGCTTGTCTTCATCAGGTAGTGATATCCGAGACATTACTGATTTTCAGGGGAGATTACAAATAGAAACGGGCTAAATGCATTTTGTGGACTCATATACAGTTTTGCTGCCATTTCTTAAGCTTGCTCTCTTGGCATAGGTGAAGATAGAATCAAGCATCAAATCAAGCAGTCCATGAAGTGCAAGCAACATGGTGGAAAAGAACTTCTTAAAGACATAATCCCCTGTCCTGGAGGACATGTTTATTACCCAATATGTATATATCTGGTTATATATGTTTATATAGCAAGAAAATGTTATATATATGTATGTTTATATCTTATGTGTTATGTATATATACATACACATGTATATATATCATAGAAAATATATACATGCACATATGGGATCCCTAAAGTATAGAAACATAGATATTATACACACACACACACACACACACACACACACACACATTTTGTAGATTGACAGTGTCTCTAATAAGATTACATTTGTCTCAATGTTGCCAGATTGTATGGAAACTTTTATACATATGAAGGATGAATGCAAGAAAAGACTTGTCTAGTTAAGGAAAATACTTGATTTTCTTAATCACCTAATGGATAATTGTTTCCATTTGTTATTTTCAGGAGTAAGTTAACTCTCCAATTATTCATTACTGTAAAGAATCTCCTCACTTCTCTGTAAGATATTCCTAGAAATTATGTAATAAAGCATATTAATGTGAAGTGGATCTTTTTTTCCTATGGCAATAATGTTACCATTAGGCCTGGCTTCTCTGATCATGAATTCAAGAACAAAATAATGCAGAGTAAAAACTAAAAAATGTTAAAATCTCTACAGTTGTTTAAAAGATTATGTTCTAAATTCTATAAAATGACATAAAGTCTACAAAGTGACATAAATGTGTACATCAATTATTCAAAGAATCTGTGTACTACAATGTACATATTAAAACTTAACTATTATAACTGTACTGTATCATAATGGCTTATTTAAAACAAATAATCCAGCTCTAATAACCATTACATTAATTATACATGATTTGAAAATAATTTTGTTTGTATTCTTATAATTCAGAAGTTGGGAGGAATAATGCTTTGCCAAGTTCTTACTAAAACTTCTTAGTGAAGTTTGAGTGAATATTTTTTTCCCTTGATAAATTTTCCTGCTGTAAGAAAAAGTTGTCTTCAAAAATCACTGAATAGTTCTGATTAGCAGAATTTTGTTGTGATTCTTCTATATGCTGGGGACAATATAGGTAATGAGTCACAAAATTGAATAATACACAACCCTGCCTAGGAGGAATTCATAGGAGACAGATGTATAAGCAATTGATTTCGACACAGCATGAGCTATGCATGAGGTACTAATAAAGCACAGGGAAGCTGGAGTTTTGGGAAAAAAGAGGGGATACTTGAGATGAAACTTAAATTCAAGATGGATAGGAATTTGTGGGATGAAGTAGAATGAACAGGAAATATTTTAGAGAAAGGGTTACCTGGGCTGTGCTCGAGATTGAGTCATCAGAAAATAGAGACACTGCAGTATTTATATATTGGAAGTCCTTATTAAGAAACATAGTTCATTAAATTAAATGCTCAATGAGTGTTTTATTATGTATTGGGCAATGTTCTAGGTGCTGCAAATACAACAGTTAACAGACAAAAGTCCCTGAACTTTACACTCAAGTGGAGGAGAAAGATAAAAATTGAATTAAAAAGTAAATACATGATACAATGTCAGATAGTAATGAATGTCATAAATGAAAAAAAAAAGTCGAGTAAGGGATTGGAGAGTGATAGGGTGCCATTTTAGATGGGCTGGGATGGTCAGGGAAATCATCTCCAAAGAGGTAGTTTTGAACAGAATGAAGTTAGTTGAAAATCCATATGAATATCTAATGGGGAATAGCATTTCAGATACTAAGAACAGCTTATACAAAGGCTCTGAGGTGGAACCTTACCTTAGTATGTTTAAAGATCAGCGAGGAGGTCAAAATGACTGGAGCACACTAAATGAAAAGAATAACAGATGAGTTGGTAAAAGTGGCCAGAGGCAAGCTTATATAAAGCCTTTGTATTTACCAAAGCTGTTTTCACTAGTTCTTAGTTCCATAGCTATCATGTATTTCCCAGAATTCCTTGCAGTTGGAGATATGTATACATATGAAAGAGTTCTGACTACTGGAATACGGTGAAGATGTCCCAGATGACTTCAAGATTTATTCACATAAATGTTCTATAGGATTCTTTCCTCTCTCTGCTTTCCTATCTCATGGAGGACTCCAAGGCCTATTCTCTGACTAACCACATGGAAGACTGATCATTGATGAAGAACATTTACTTTGGACTTTGTATAAGCACAAAATGGTTAACTATGCTAAGCCACCAAGATTTGGGGGTTTGTTACAACAGCCAGTGACTCTGACTAATAAAGCCATATGATAGGTAGGGTTAGAAAACAGCCACCTTTTAAATTTTGTATTTAAATTAATTTTCTTTTTTTTTTGTATATATAATTTATCCTATATCTGCCCCCTACCTCCAATTAGGAAAACCTTAAAGAAGCTAAGTGGCCTAGAATATCCATCTGAAGGCTTTTGTTTTAAAGTGAAGGGATAGTCATTCTTTGTCTAGTGAAACTGAGGGGTATAAACATGAACTTCGAGACTTGTAGAATGATAAGCATCTGATTCCCTAACTCTTTCCCTAACAAACCCCTGATTCCCTAACTCTTTCTCTGCCTAGTTCCAAGAAAAATAGCAGGAGTGATCACAGTGCAGAAGAAAAATACAGTTATTTATTAAGTAGAACTAAAGTTTGGACTACCTCATTCATAAATAACAAACAAAAGATTATATATATGAGAAAAGAACTTGGAGAATGTCATTGAATAGTTAATAAATTAACCTTAAAAAGATATAATAATTCTCCCCCATTTGCATCTTTTGGGTGTAAACACATGGTTATTGTTATAGTTCCCAACAGCATTGTTAACCATCCCCCCTGGAATGTTTCTCTAGTTTTGTTTTTAATTCTTTCTCAAGTGTCATGTACTACTTACTACGAACATTCATTGCTTCATTTTTTTTTTAATTATTGAGCATATACTCTATTTCTTGACTTGTTCTGGGTTCTAGAAATATAAAACTCTCTGCTTTCATGAAGCTCAAGAAAAAAAAGTAATTTGATTATTTTATGACTTAGCTTGGTTTTACTTTTTGTATTAGTTTCCAGTCACCATGATGAAAAATTACCACAAATTTAGTGACTTACAACCCTGCAAATTTATTCTCTTACAATTCTGGAGGCTATAAGTCTGAAATGAGACTTAACAGGACAAAATCAAGGTGCTAGCAGGGCTGGTTCTTCTGGAAGCTCTAGGGGAGAATCTGTTCCTTGCCTTTTCCAGCTTCTAGTGGTTGCTGGCTTCTTTGGCTTGTAGCCAAATCACTCTAATCTCTGCTGCTATTATCATAGTATCTTCTCCTATGAGTTTCCTTTGTCCCTCTTTTAATGACCCTTGTCATTTTATCGGGTCCACCAGGATAATCCAGGGTAGTCTTACCATTACAAGATTATTAACTTAATTATATCTGCAAAGTCCCTTTGGCTATGTAAAGTAACATATTATTAAATTCTGGGGATAAGGATCTTTGGGAAGATAGAGCACACTTTTCAGCCTACCATACTTTTTCAACATTTAAGACCAAAGAACGTATTTCCTTTTGGGGACAGTTTCAGTTGGAGTGTAACGGAAGTTGCTTTATGAAAAAACAATTTCATTTTCTTTCTCATAATATTCAAGTAGGCTGCTGCAACATGAAGGCACATTATACTTGTGGGCAGGGTGTTCAGAGACCCAGTTTTACCACTTTCTAGACTGCGATCTGGAGCAAATTCCTTAACCACTATGAACATTAGTTTCTTCATGTCTATAAAATGGTAATAACAGGACCTTAGTCAACTGTTGTTTTCTGTTGTCTGAGGATCAACTAAGATAACTAAAAAAAAAATCCATCTTATTGTAGGCAGGATCACTCAACTTTTGGTGCACAAACTTCTAGGGAATAGGAATCGGTGAATCTTTGATCCTCTCTATTTACATGAACATTTGTTTGTATATATAAACGCATTTTGGGGGATAATAGTATATCTATTTTTCATTACATTTTCTAAGGTTCTATAAACTTGTCAAATCCTAAAAATCATTGGATTAGATAATCATCCTATTTCCCTTTTTCTCTCAACTTCATCAGGAGTAGGACTGGTTTACTCCCTTCATCAAAATCACAAATGTGACATGTAGGCAAACTCTTCTGAGTGAATACTAATATATGACAACAGCAGTGGTATGGGTGATTTCGAGTACACAGAACACATCCTATTTAAAGTAGATGATACGCTTACCTAAAATATCAATATGATGTTTCTGCATTTGAAGTTTCATATCCCATTCCAACTTGTAGTGCTCCTCTTAGAGGAATAACCATGACTGAAGCTGCCAGTAACAATTTAACCTGATTTGTCTGGATTTTTCAATTACATTTTCATCCACATGATTCAAAACCCATCAAGTGCTCCTATCTTCACTTTACTAACACTCACTGGCGATTTTTCAGCTTGCGCATCTCAGCCCAGCACACGGAACCATGAGTCTGTTTTGTGGACTAAAGTGATTTGATTGGAGGCACTTTATTGAACCCATGAGTGTGGCTTGGTTATTTCAAGACTCAATACTTCCCTAAAGCTTTGACTCCATGATATAATCTTATCACATTGTAAGACAGACTGTGAGTTCCCTGAGAAGAGCTCACATTTTGTCTGTTTCTTTATCCCTTACACATAATATCTTACCTAGAATATAGAAAGTGCTCAGAAAATATTTGTCATATTAATTGAATATATCAGTACCAAACTCATTTTTTTTCTGATGAAATCTACCTTTTCTTCTATTTCTTTCTCTATTAATAATATCAGTTTGAAACCGTAACAATTTATATCAGAGCTCAGTAACTATGGTCCTCAGGATAAATCTAGCTGCAACCTACTTTCGTAAATCAAGTTTAATTGGAACATGGCAGAGCTGAGTAGCTGCAACAGAGACTGTGTGGACTGGAAAGCCTAAAATATTTGCTACCTTGCTCTTACAGAAAAGGTTTGCCAACTGCTGACTTATGTGATAATGCCCACCAAAGTTATCTCCCAGGATGGAAAAGATTTGTCCATGCTGCTTTCATAAATATGATTCACTGACTCTTCTCCAAATCATTCTTAATTTCTACTTATACCAAGTGGTATCTTGCTGTTGAACTCTTTCTAAGTCAAGAATAATAGACGTGATCTCTGGAGGGCAGCAATTATATCATATTTATCTTGCATCTTCAATTTAACTCAGTAACTGTTGCTTGTTTGATGTGTGTTCTTTTCCAAATATCTGACCAAATAGTTTACTGTTTGTGATCCTCTCCATGTTTTCTTGTAGGTATTTAATGTACAGCATAAAGTTCTTTAAAAGTTATTTACCCGCATTTTACTGAAAGTTCTGAACAAATAGATGCTTCAGGGCTCATTAAAGAAAGTCTCTGTAGTGGGCAAAAAGCCCAGAAATGGCATTGTGTAAAACACGATTAGAAAATTATGGGACAGGATAAGAATAAAATACCCACTGATTTTCTATAGCACTTTTAATGATTTTAGAGTATATTGTTTAGCAACAAAATAATCAATAATAATAAGAAAAAGAAAATCTATGTAGCATGGAGTAGTAAGTTATCTTTCATCTTTTATCTAAAAAATATTTAAAAATGCATAAACTGAACAGAACAAGCTTACTTAGAAATGGTAAAAAAGACATGTCTTATTCTGGATGGTTGAGTAACATTACTAACCACAGAGGTTATGGAAGATGAGATCAAACATTTAAAATATTTCTCTTTTAGAACATGCCCCAAATTCAGGCCATGGGAAGAGTTAGTATCCTTATTTTCTATGATGTCCTTAAAGGAAAAACTTAAAATTTATGAACTTATTTCCTCAAATATTCTACATATCTGATAACAGATCTTTTCATAGGGCTTCCTGAAATATAAAGACACCTTTTTGAGTATAAATTTTGGAATTTACACCCACTAAGTATGATAAAACCTTGCGACATGTGGCACACATTTCTATCACCAAATGACTACAAAATAATATTAAGAACTATCAGGTGCATTGAAATAAGTGGACTCATCCTAAACCTGAGCTGAATACCACACAAAGGTGAAAAGACAACTAAGGTTACCTCAGGGTAGGAGTGGTCTGTGAGAATAAAGAGATACAGGGGCAAAGGTCTTTGTTTTCTTTTTTGTATTATTATTTTTTTATGAATATGGCAACATAGGTTAGTTTTATAATTTCATGATATTTTAATACTGAAAAACCCCAAACCATAAATAGTCATATATGAGCTTGGAAATGGGCATTTAAAAATTCTGAAGTCTATAAATATTTCAATCAACCCAAATTTGATTAAGATAATATAATATGCAAATATCACACAGACATACAGACATATGCATATCTTTATATGTATGTATGTATGTATGTATGTATGTATGTATCTATCTATCTATCTATCTATCTATCCATCATCTATCTATCATCTGTCATCTATCTACCTACCTGCCTATTTATCTATCAATCTGTCTGTCTGTCTGTCTATCATCTGTCCATCCATCCATCCATCCATCCATCCATTCATCATCTACCTACCTATTGCTTTACAGCAAATGGCAATTTTCAAAGCAGTTGTTGCCAATAGAATTACAATAGTAATGAGGCCTGTAAAAGTTAGGGTGAATAGTAAAAAGATTCGCCTTTTTATATGTAGCTTCATAGCTGAATCTTAGGAAACAGATAATATATTTTTTACTTATAGGTTACAATGCATGTGCTCTTTATCTCGCTAAAAACATAAAGTCTAAGTCCTCATGGTTAATATTTCAATGTTACAAGGTTGAATAATCTTGGACAAGATTTAACTTTCATGTTAATGTGAAGGGTAGGTCATTTTTTATCGCTGGGAGAGTCAACATAATTATGTAATATTTTATAAGAAGTTAAGAGACAGTGATAAAGTTATGATCCTGTTGAGTCTCTGTATATATCTTATTCTAACCTAGAAACTACTCTTCTGACAGCTCATGTTTAAATCTTATTAGGTATATACTTAAAATTATGCCAAAACTCCACCCCTGCCAACCACACTATCACCCTCATCACCTCCTACATTCCTTCTATCTTACTTAGTATTTCTAAAACGTTTTTAATCTTATTGTTTCCTTCTCCCACTCTATCCCATAGTTAGTACTTATTTTTGTTCCACTTTTTGGATTTTAATATTATTCTGATTAAGAAGTGTCAAGCTTCTATCTCTAAGTTTTCCTTTGCTCAGACATCTTCTTAAACCCACTCAATTGCTTATCTCACTAGGGTCCCCAAATGTCCTGCTGAGATTGAGAGTGTAGTAATGTGAATTGCACTGTTCTTCCTATTGAAAATGTAGACTACAGGTGTCTTAGTATGTTCGGGCTGCTATAAAAAAAATACCATAAACTAGGTGGATTAAACAATAAACATTTCTCCCCCACAGTTCTGAAAGCTGGGAAGTCCAAGGTCAGGGCTCTGGCCGATTCGATGTCTGGTGAAGACCTACTTCCTGGGTCATAGGTGACTGCCTTCTTGCTATATCCTCGAAAGGTGGAAAGAGGGAAAGAGAGATCTCTGAGATCCCTTGTATAAGGAACTAATCCCATTTGTGAGGGATCCACCCTCATGACCCAATTACCTTCCCTCATGACCCAATTACCTTCCAAGGGTGCCACATCTTACACCATCATATTGGAGATTAGGACTTCAGTATGTGACTTCCAGAGTGAGACATTCGGTCCATTGCAACAGGTTAAGTAAAAAGTACATCTAAAAGCAAGTCTCCTCTTGATTCTTTAAGCACTGCTTCTCCTGTAGAATCTGTTTCCTCTTTTGTCTAAAAATAAACATATTGGAGCTTCAATGTACCTGATAATCGCTATTTTTTATTGGAGAATCCAGAATGTAATTATGATGTTCAACTCTAAGTTAGGACAGAAGATGTTCCTGTCTTTGATGTACAATGATCAGGGAAAAAATGAGAGGCAGGTTAATGTGTTTCCTTTCAAAAGCCAACTGCATGGCATCACTAACACAGGAATTTAGAAAGTCTTGAGCGACTTCATCATTTGGGTCTTTGAAATAGTTTAACTCACTCCATTTGGAGTAAGTCACCTATACAGAACTCATCCATGAGAGATAGAGATGAAAGAGCCAGTTAGATCCCAGGAGCTGGTCACACTTTTCCAGGTCCCACCACAGAGCTCTTGTTGACTTTTGATGGTGGTACTTGGGGGAGAACCACCATTGTGTTCTGCTTTTTCCTCTGGCAATGCAAAAGACTTCATGCAAATCAAAATCTGCTTGGTCCTCATATTTTTCATCTAGAAAATATGGGAATTGAATGAGATAACTAGATTCCTTCTAGCCTTAACGTTATATCAACATCATTATTTGGGTTATTATTCTGACTTTTCTCATCCTCCAGGGACCCTGGTGCAGGAAATAAAAATTGGACAGAAAGTTAGGCACCCTAAGGTCTTAATGGATAATGAGGTGGATAATAGTCACCACTTTCTGGGCCTCAATTTCCTCTTCTGCAATGGGGTTCATGGAGAGCAAACCAGGCATGTTCCTTGTGTAGAGAGCAGGGTTGTGGGGTGTAGGAGAGAAAGCATGGAGTAGATAATATCAAGGTTCTTTCCACCTTTTAATTCTCTGAGTCATCTTATTTTGTCAAGCAAAGATGAAACGAGAGGAACCTAAATTCCTATTTTTGTTGTTGTTGTTGATCTAGGTTAGGTTTTCATTTTCATTTGTAATTTTTAATTTTGGCAAGTAGAGAGAAAGACCAACTAGTAAGGAGAATGCAATTTCTAAAAATATTTTAAAAATTCACTCTTATGATATATAGAAGGACTTCTCATAAACCTTGGAATCAAAATAATTCATAAAAAAAAAACAAGATTTGGCCATAAAATGGTTTTTTGTTTGTTTGTTCAAGTGTATGGAGTGGATGAGTTTAATGAGCAGCACTGGCTTAATATGTCTTTAAACTCTTGCCCTTATTTGTTAACAAAAACAAAGGACAGAAAAATCTACATTGTGTTACTGTGTATTATTAACCTTACAGATTTCTATTTCTGGGAATTACAAAGAACAATTGATCTTAATGATCAAAGGAAAGCAGTATATGGCTCTTTACACTGGGTAACCTGAGTGCAATTAACTGCCCTTCCCAGCTCAGAGAACCCTGGAGGTTAGAAAAGACATGCCATTGTTTTTTGTTTAGCAGATGTAGATTGGTAAACCAGAAATCAGATTATTTCATGTTTACATTTCAATTAAGCAGAAAGGAAGATAAACAAATAAAACTAAATATAGCTTTACTGAAAAAACTATTTCCAGTTGTCTTCTTTAAAATTTCCCAAGCTCCGAGTACTATAAGAAATATGAACTAGAATCCTTTCCTCCAAATTGTGTATAATGAGAGGCGAGTAGTCCTAATTTTATACATTATCTGAGATCAGCTCAACTGAGTCATTAATGGATAAAGACATTGTAGCTCTGTATGAATAAATAAGTAAAAGAATATATGGAGAAAACTTCTAGGCTATGACTTTTAAAATATATGGTATTTATCCCTTATAAATTCCTTATGATTCCTCAGTAAGTATAGTCCTTAACCAATTCTTTCTGCTATTACTATTGTTAATTATTCTGTTGTTTCTTTCTTGACCCATGTAATATCTAAGTCCAAATAGCCAGACGAGTCTTTAAATAGGGTTTTAGTATGTTTAAGAAGTTAAATGAATAATTCAAATATTCTTAGGATTTTTCAAATACAGGATAATTTTTCATATGACATAACCTTTCATTTTAAGTGTATAATTTGAGCACATTACAAAAAGAAAGAAAAGAAGATGTCGATTTACTTAAGAGAGAAAGCTGGCTGCTTTAGTAAAAAATGTTACTTTCCTTGAATGAAGAAAACATTTATTAAGATTTCTACTTTATAAGCTTTGTTTCTTTCTCTCAAGTACTATCTTGAGAGATTTGTAGCTAAATAACTCCCTGATTAATTCTTCTCAGAGGACTTCTGAAGCCAAACTGAGAAGTGGAAAGAACAACATGCCAGAAGTACCTAGGCCTTTTCTCCACTGCATCAAATGAGCACAAGTAAGTCGTAAGTTTGCAACCTTGATGTCTTGCCATGTCAGCACAAAACTATTATTAATATACTCAGAAGCCTTGAATAATGGGCCTTGAGAGGGCCTCCAAGGCGTTCTCTTGAAGACAGCAACAGTCTTGAAAAAATGAACATGAGCTCATTTAGAATATCCTAAGGTTCTGTAAATATAAACCGGCGTGCATAGTGACCCTTACATTGCCAAACTGGGGTGCTCTGGGGACACTGAGGACTCATATAATAATTGCAACAGTATTTTCTTGATTCCTTTGTATCCTTTCCAGAATTCTCATCGGGACCCCGGCACTCTCTTTCCACTCTTACTTGAAGGGTTGTGGGGACTTCATGTTCTTTCTCAGTGGCTGCTATAACGTCGCTGCTACTAAAGCCTAGATCATTCCAGGCCTGAAAGTGTTGCTGCTGTTGCTGCTCTCAATCAATACTCTTGTGGCTCTCTCTTTATATTATTTTTCTGGGTGTCAAAACCTCTGCCACTGGTATTAACAGTGATGGAGAGAAATTTCTCCATCATGATTTAGTGCTTTGTAGGCCTCCAAGGCTCAGACTTGCTGCTTTGTTCTTACTAATGCTGTGTTAGAAATTTTGAACATGACTGCCAAAGCCCAAGGGTAGCATAGCAAATATATTCCTCATCAATGATTGTGCAGTGACACAAAATGAGACACATGTTTATCAGCCTAAGATCTTGCATTTTTCTTCTGTTATATTTGTGAGGCCTCTCCTTCTATCCTCCCTCTCTATATGGGTGTGCTAACATCGTCTGCCTGCAGATTAGGTCCAAAGTCCCCACTCCCACCCCAAACTCCAGGATATTCTATTAGTAGAAATGTTGGCATTATGGTCTGATATCCCAGACTCTCCAAGGCAAATACAGAGATGAGAATTTGTATTATTTTTCTATTTCTGCTCTAATAAATTAACACAAATATAGTGACTTTGTACTAAACAAATTTATCATACAGTTTGTAGGTCAGAGGTCTAGTGTGAATTTCATCAAACTAAAATCAAGGTGCCAGCAGGCTCTGCTTCTTTCTGGAGTCTGTAGGGGAGGATACATTTCCTACTTATTTAGGTCGTTGGCAGAATTTAGTTCCTTGTGGTTGTAGGATGGAGTTTCTTGTTTTCTTGCTGCCTGCTGAGGGCTATCCCCAGCTTCTAGAAGACAACATGTTCTTTAGCTCATGCCTGCATCCTCCAGCTCCCAAGCTAATAATGGCAGGTAGAGTCTCTCTCATGATTAGCATCTTTTCTAATTCTTCTTTCATCTCATTTCTTTCTGCTTCCTTTTTCTGCTTTTAAAGACTTATAGAATTAGATCAAGCCATCTAATCTCAAGTTCTTTATCCTTAATCACATCTGCAAAGACCTTTTTCCATGTAAGATAATATATTCTCAGGTTCTGGAGATTAGGATATGTACATCTTTGGGGGAGGGGGTTATTATTCTACCTACTACAGAATTTGCTCAGTGATTTTTGTTGTCTTGGTATTGCCAAAAAAAAATGACCAACAGTAGAAAATTACAGATTAAAATTGTGCTCTGTATTAGAAGTCTTTTGATTTAATTAAGGAATTGAGGTGAGAAAAAAAGATATTCATTAGATCATTAAATAGAGAAGCCCAGATGGCTTCAAGCAAATTCCAGGAATTTGCTTTTCTTCATCACGTGACACTCCATTTCTCTGTGCTAATTACGAAATTCAAGCAGGTTGTTTGTCTCTAGGCTTTTGCCCTGTCATTCTAGCGACTCCAGTGAAAGAAAGGTTCTCTTTCTCAATAGTTTCAACTAAAGTTTGAAGGGAGAATTCTCATTTGCCCTGCTTGTTCATATGACCACTTTGGAACTAGTTACCCTGTAGGTGGGGAAATGTAGTGCTTTGATTGGCTAGGCATACTCGTATGCCCAGCTCTGGAGCCAGAAGATGGGGTCAGGCCTACCTTAATCACAGGTATTGAGGGTGGACAGAGGTGGTATTACCCAAAGGGGCTGTGAATGCTTGGCAGACAAAAGTAATAGCTATCTACCATTGTTTCTCAGAATTTGGGGGAAATACTATATAGAGATTTGATATTTAAGGATAGAAAGATAAGTTACAGGAATAAGAGAAAACAAAGTAGGTGGTCTTTAAATACTGCACGTTATAAAATATTCATATAAATAAAGTAAAGTGACTTATCTTTCATGTAAATATTGCTTGTTTATGTGTACATTTCTATATATCATCTGTGTGATTTTTAGCAAATTTCTTCAAGTTTCTCCTATGTAAAATAAATAGTTTTTATTTTTCAGAGTTGTTGCGAGGACTAGAGATCAATGCATGTGAAGACCTACCAGTGTCTGGCATATAGTTGGTGTTTAATGGAAGGCAGATATCGTTATCATCATCATCATCATCATCATTATCATCATCATTTTAATAAATCTCAACCTTCCTCACTGTTGAAAGAACAGTTTAAGTTACAGCACTTGTACATCTAAGTTTTCCTTAAGGGCCAATAAGCTACTTATAACTCTCTGCTTTAAATGTCAGACTTTAAATGAGTTTTGATTAATTTGTTCTGAAGCCATTAGGCCTTATTGATTTAGCTCTGAGGAAACCCCTAATATTTTTAAATATACCAATGATGATTGAAATTAATTTTAATTTAACATAAACCAAAGATAAAGTGAAGTCAGACTAGCAATGTTGCCAACATGAAATTTGTACCCTTCCAAGATGTTCCTTCATTGATGCTTTCCATTAAATCAAGTTTCATTTCATTAGTCATGGTGGATATGATTCCGAACTTCTACATCTCTCTTCTCAAACCCCTTTTTATAGAGAGATATCTCCTACTGATAAATTTAATAGTCTGTAAGCTCCATAGTGTCAGGGAATATTTCTTATTCACTGTTTTATCTGTGCTGAGCCTATAATTAGCTGCTAAGAATTTCTTGAATTGATACTTGTTTAGAAATCAAGATACAGAGTGCATATGTATATTTGTATGTGGTTTGGTTGTTAAAATTGGAAAATAAGTATGCATGAATTGGGGTGAGAGAAAAATGACAAAAAATTAGAGAATGATAAGGGAAATACTTTATAACTGACAATTAGGAATTAACTTGGGATCCATGGCCAATTTCAGAGGTACTGCGAACCACCTGAGATTCTGGGCAGAATTTCAAGGACATATGTATATGTTTTCTGGGAGAGATTTTCCTGAGCATCCAAGCTACTGGGAGGCTTTATTTTTCTAGTGTTCTTGGGCAGAGTGCAAAGATCTTATGTCCAAGAATCCTCTTAGAAAGGCCCTTAGATAATTTGTATTGTTATTCAGAATTTTTTTAAAGGCTGAAGGATAGAGGAAATTCTCCTACACATGAACATCCCTTCTTCCCCAAGGATTCCTGAAGTGATAGGAAAGCCCAATGTTCCCCAAGGCTTGTTGGGATGTCCTAACATATGCTATAACTGTGAAATGTGAAGTGGTCAAGTTTGCACTTTGACAATCAAATCCTTGGCTCAGGTTCTCAAAATCTGAGAGTTCAGATCTATTCTATTCCCCAGGACCAGCCTTAGTTAATGAGTGGCCTGGAGGAGGATGCTAACTAAATAAGATGTGTGAACAAAGGTATTTGGAGTAGAAGAGGACTGAGCCTGGTCAAGCATGGTAGGAGGTTGTTGTTAAAGGAAATTCCACATGTCAATGAGTGGTGAGTAGGGAAGAAGGAATGTACTAAGGGTCAGGTAAAAATAATACCTAGTATTTAATGTAAGCTTATTATGTGTCATACACAGTTGTAAATATTTTATAGTACATGTATTTTCTCATTTAATTCCTTCAAAGCCATATCAGGTAGGTTCTATTATTATCTCTATTTTGCAGTCAGAAAACTGAGGCCAGAGATATTAAGTAACTCGCTCAGGTTTTACAACTAGTAAGAAACAGGATAGGATCTGAGCCCAGGCAGAGGGCCTCCATTACTCATCACCACTCTATCACATACCTTATTATCCCCTTGTCCTACTCTAGCCTTTCCTGTAGCCAGTAAAAGTGGCCAGACACCAAAAGCCTCAGTCCCACTTGCACCCCAAGCCAGTAAAAACCAGCACTGAAAATACAGTAGAAACTTCTTTGTTGTCAGTGAAGTCTGAAAAAATTTGCTGCTCTTCACCACCCTCTGATGTGCATGGGAGGAATTTAGCTCACCCAGGCTCCCTGGTGAGCGGAGGGCTGTAGTGTCACTGTGCTCCAGGTTCCATTGTAGATGACCTTTCTGCGGTTTTCAATTCTGCCTTCATTCTGTGCTTCTCTAGGACTAGGGACCTATCCTGAACTCCATCACCATTATCTGGGGCCCTAAGTCTCTCACCTCCTCCTCACTTAGCTTCTTAAAGCTTCCTTAAAGTAGGTGGTGGTAACTGCTGACTATTACTTGTGTAGCTTTGAAACATCCGCCCACGACCCCACATTGCTGGCTAAAAGTTTCTGCAGATGTTCTGATTTAGACTGCCTGGGCTCAAGTCCCAGCTTTGTCACATTAAGCAAACTAACTATCATCCTGAATTCCTCAGTTTGCTTATTTGTAAAATGGGAGTAATACAATACCCCCTCATAGGCATTGCCTTGAGGATTAAAAAAAATAATGTATGTAAAGTTCCTGGTACAAATTGGGCACTCGAAAAAATGTTACCTATTATATTCTTCTACTAGACTAGACCTTAAGAAGGCGTTCTCAGCCTTAGGATGTTGATCCTTTTCTAAAAGAGTTTAGCTTCTCTGCTCTGCTTTAAGACTTGCTCTATCTCAGCATGGGGCCCTCCTTCCCAATGTACTTTATGGCTAAGTTTATATGAGTTATGTAGTCATGGCTCTGAAAGCCAGGTGCCTTGGTCAAGATAGAACAAGGGGCTTCAAGATAGGAGCTCAGTGTTGAGAAGAGGCCCACATAGATTGGGGAAGAACGGGTAGACAGGAAGTGCTGTGGATTCAAGGGCTGCAAAATCACCATGTTTCTTCCCAGTAAGCTATTTGTTAAGTCAGACTGACAGCATAATTTAATTTATGTTCTAGTAGTGAGTGAAACTTTTTAAGGGTCTTTTCATGACATTTTCAGGACCAGGAAAGGGCTCTGGCTTGCAAGAGGGTACTGCAGTATACACTGAATATTACTGATGTATTATCAAATCATCACAAATTTAGTGGTTTAAAACAACACAAATTTATCCTTTTACAGTTCAGGAGGTCATAAGTCTAAAATGGGTCGGCAAGGCTGTGTTCCTTTTGGAGGCTCTAGGGGAAAATCTATTTCCTTGCTTTTTCCATCTGTGTTTTTTGGCTTGTGGCCCCTTCCTTCAATTTCAAAGTGTAGTGCTTTTAAATCTCTTTTTTTATCTTTCTCTGACCTTGGCTTTTCTCTCCTGTTTCCCTCTTTCACTTAGAAGGATCCTTGTGATCACATCACACCATCTAGTAATTCAGGATGATTTCCCCATCTCAAGATCCTTAACTTAATCACACCTACAAAGTTCTCTTCCCCAGTTTAGATAACATTTTCATAGGTTCTGGAGGTTAGACTGTGGATTTCTTTGGGAGGCCATTCTTCAGCCCACTACATCCTGCTTTGTGGAGCGGAAGCTCATGCAGGGGAAATGAGCTGGGCTTTACATATCCCAGCCTTCTAGGTCTTTTCCACTGAGAAGCCTCATCCTTGCCATGGCACACATAGATAACTCAATAATGAACCATAGTCCTACTAACTGCTTAAATGGTGACTTTACTTTTACACAAAAGCTTGTAAAATATAGAAAATGAGTTAACTCTTTTCCCATTTTTGACCTATAAAACATGTGCCCATTCTCAAATGCTGACAACTTTTTTTGGCACTAAAATGAAGTGCTAGTATTTTATATAGCAAATGAACACATGTGCACATGTTCACACACACACACACACACATATTTTACAAAACTAATGAGAGAAAACCCCATCTCAAATATAGGCTCAGCAATTTACTTCAAAGGTAAAAATATTAAATTACCAGAAAAATATT
This sequence comes from Eidolon dupreanum, assembly GCA_028627145.1. Classification (NCBI taxonomy): domain Eukaryota; kingdom Metazoa; phylum Chordata; class Mammalia; order Chiroptera; family Pteropodidae; genus Eidolon; species Eidolon dupreanum. The sequence goes on from CM053513.1 coordinate 55,112,526, forward strand.
AAATTTCCATAGAAATCACAGAGAAAAAATAATTTTTACATAGAAATTGTCACTAGCCCCTGGGATCCACAGCCTGTGTTTAAGATGCCTGACAGCAAGGTTGTCAATCCTATTGCAAAATTAATTTTTAGGACTTTTTTTTACCTTAGAAAATGGCTTAGAAATGCCTAGAGGGGATCGGTAGATGAGAGAAAAATTGGTAAAGATGGTAGATATAGGTATGCAACTATTAAAGAAAAACTTTGATGAATATCATGGTCATTTATGGGCATAGAGAGAACCTGCTATTCTACCTAGACTCCAGTTGGGGATTGTATTAGTTTGCCAGGGTGGCCATAACAAAGTGCTGCAGACTGGGTGGTTTAAACAACTGAAATTTATTTCCTTACAACTCTGGAGGCTAGAAACTCAAGATCAAGGAGTTGGCAGGGTTGGTTTCTTCTGAGTCCTCTCTTCTTGACTCAAAGACAGCTGCCTTCTCCCTGTGTCCTAACATTGTCTTTTCTCTCTGCCTATGTTGTCTCTGTCTTAATCTCCTCTTTTTATAAGGACATAAATCATATTGGTTTAGGGCCCACTCATAAGCCTTTATTTTAACTTAATTACTTCTTTAAAGGCCCTGTCTTTAAATACAGTCACACTGTATGGTACTGTCAGTTAGGACTTCAGCATGTGAATTTGGAGGGTGGAGATACAATTTAGCATATAGCAAGGACCAACTGAATTTATTTTTTTACATTGTCTTTTGATGGAGTAGTTTCTTTCAGCTGCATCATCACTCTTTCTGGTGAGAAAAGGGTAAAAATAGGGGTGAGTATCCATGCAAATCACCAGGTGGTGTTTCCAAACCTGGAACAATCAGCAGTCAGAGTCACATTCAATCCGAGACAAGATAAACCCATTCTGGGTCCACATCTCTGTCAAAATCATCCAAAACCTTGGGGATTTAGATACCACGGAAAGTTATTTAAAGATATTCAAGCTGTTATCTGTTCCTTTTTTTAGCATTTCATATTAACTTACAATCCTTTTGGGACAGAGGGTTAAATTCCTTGGCTTTTTCTCCATTTCAATCATTTTCTTTTCATATGTAGCGGAGTTTATATTTAAAGTCACTACTTAGAAATTCAGAAATGTAATTTTATTTTCTGTAACTGAATTCAGCTTGCCCTTGAGCCCCCCTGCCCCCCTACCTCCATCCTCCCATCCTCCCCAAATTCTGGTCGGGACTAAGGAAGAATTTTAAGTTGTCCATTTAAATTTTCAAAGTCACTTTCATTTTAAATCTTCCTTTTTTTTTTTTTTTTTTTTTTCTTCAGGGTAAATCAGTATTTCTGCTCCCCTTTTTGCTCCCAGGGTGGGATCTAGATCCCTGGGAAAAGGCCCCTGGTCCTCGTTCTGTCCTCCTGTCCTCCTTGGTCTTCCTGAGGTGGCTCATACCCAGAGTTGCATTTACCATGCAGGTAATGAAGCTTAAACTGCAGGACTTCTCATTCTCAAGGGCTACAGATGGGTTCATATGGTCAGGTTTTACAGCATTTACAGAAGTAAAAGATTTTAACAGCAGTTGATTAAGACCACTGTTGCTTGCCACTTGATTTCCACTCTATCAAAACTTTCTCTTGTATAAAATGCCTCTAGAGGGACTATAGGAATTTTGGAGCTCTAACTTAGGGCAAGTCGACATGGGGATACATCCAATTTGTATTTAGCATGATATATTTATGTGCTTTACAACCACTTTTGTTAATAGTTAAGTTGTATGCTGGTCAAGCTTATGTAGAAATGGTTTCTAGAAATATTCCTGTTACCTGCTGCACCATCTCAGAAATGTGCATGGCTGAGGTGGTATCAGAATACAGTGCCTACAATGCCTGGCACTAGAAGTGTGTGAGAGTACAGGAGAAAAGGGTTTGGGAAAAAACCTTTGGAAAAATCCTGAATTCCAGGAGCACCTGATACCCCAGTGACATCAGAGGGTAAAATTGTAAGTAGAGGATTCAGTTCTCATCGACAACTTGATATAGAGATTTTTCAGGCCAAGAATACACTTAATAATACAGCATATACAATTATAAATATTACATATATATTATTTTTGAACTTTTGCACAATAGAATTCTTGTGTTTGTAGGGCACAGGCACAAACAATAGGCACATCTCTGCGTGAGGGCAAATGATTTATGCTTTCCAACTATCAGTTATAAAAAATAAATATCAATCAACTATCCTAGAGAAAAATCTAAACCAGCTACTTTTTTATTCTCTCTGTGGGATATGTTATAAAATAATTACCAAGAGGTGATCAAAGACTCTGCAGCCCAAAATGTAGGAAAAATGTATTATCGAGGTGTAAATAAATAATTAATTAATAAAAATTGTTGTTATCTAGACTTAATGATACTTGTTAGCTTTTATATATTTGTTTTCTTTTCTCAATTTAAAGAAATAGTCACTTTCATTCTTAGCATTGTATTTATTATGTTGTATTCTTTTTCTCAGAGGGGTCCCCAAATCCTACAAACATCAGTTCCTCTGACCCCTACCCTGCCCTCCTTATGGCCTATGAACAGTGAGCATTGTGTGCTGACATGACGGGAACTTGGACTTCAGCCCCATAGCAGCAACTCTGTATTCTCCCTGTCCAGACCCCATTTTCATTCTCCTTGTCCAGACCCCGTCTATCTTCTAGGCCAGTGTTCCCTGAGTGTGTACATTTTAGCACACCTCCCTCATTTCTGAATTCCAGGAGCACCTGATACCCCAGTGATATCCACAGTACCCCTCTGGCATTCAGGGACATGTATGATGTGGGAAGCGAAGAACATGCTACTGTAAGTTTTCTTTCTGATCAAATGCTCTATTTCAATGTGTCTACTCTTTCCATGTTGGTGTGAGTGTCCCAGGGGGCACGGTGTAGCCTTTTCTGCTTTGAAATTTCTAAACATGACTGGATATTTTTAAATCCTGCCCCCCCAGTATTTGGATTTTTAAATTGTTCCTTCCAGTGTTCTCCAAACACCTCCTCCCAAGCCCAGAAACAGCTTTTATAGCACCACGGTGCAATAGTTAAGAGCACAAACTAGAGCCAGTTCACATAGGATCAAGTACAAGAGACATCATTACAAGCTGTGTGAACTAGGATATAGTATTAACCTCTCTGAGCACTGGTTTCCTTATCTATACAAAAGATTATTATGAGGATGAAGGAGTTAATATATCTAAAGTACTTGGAATACAAAATGAATATGTTTCAGCTAATTATAATATCCTGGCTGTAGGGTATGTACTTGTACCATATTCTGTACTTTCCTGGTCTATGATTTATAGCAAAAATTCTATGTTCTGACCTGTAAGTTTTGTTCCTTGATGTTTAAAGAGAAGCTTTTGGGATTTAAAATCTTTTTTTATTTTTTATTTTATTTTATTATTATTATTTTTTAATCACAAAGGCCCCAGAAGTTACAATCAAAAGCCTGAACTTCAGGACTATTGTTTCACAGATGGACTTCAAGTACCTATTTTGGAAGTCCAGATATGAACATAAATTTTTGTTTATGCTTGCATCCCAGCTGTAAAAATATTAACTCTGAGGCAAGGGATACTTTTGGCTAATAAAGAGAAAATCATGAACAAAGATTTGAAAAATATAAATATATAAAGTAATAACATATTTCAAAATGCTGTACAAATAACAACAAAGAAGAACTAACATTTTTAATTTCTTTTAAGGGAGCCAGGTATCATCGGGTCATGAAATTTATACATTTTGCTCAATCTTCACACTATCCTATTGTATGGATAGTTTTATTTCCATTTTACTGATGTATAAACTGAGGTTTACAGAGTTTCAAGTTACTTGCTCAAACTATTAAGTGGCAGGGGCAGGCCATGATTCAAGGTGACATTTTATCTCCAAAATACATGCTCTTTCCGCTCATTGCTCTTGATGCCCCAACCCGGCTCCCTAAAATTTAATTATCTGAAAAGAAAGCAACTGACTGAAAAAGAACATTTTTCTATAAAGAAGAGGTTCACAGTTGTCAACTGTGAGGAGTATCTTCTCAAATCTTTAAAGCCTTCTCTCTGTAAGAATAACCTCAGCTTAAAAAAAATAGGGTCATATGTTCTATCTGTAGGTTTGACATCTACTATAAAAGTATATCTTAGTGTGATTGTGTAGTCAATCCTAATTAATTATCCTCTTCCAGTAAATTCTGCCGATACAGTGATTCCATTTAAGAAATTCAACCTATCCTTGTGGAAAAAACTCATTCCACTTCTCTCAGTTATTTGTTGCCTTGAGTTTAAGCCTCATCCTTATTCTTATCACAAATTTCTCAGAAAAAAATGTCCCTCCCATTCCCATAATGAATTAAATTGATTCATGCCTAAGATGACAACAATAAAATATTGCTTTTATTTCAAAATAGGAATGCAGAGATCAAATATATGAACTTGTTATACTCTGACTAACATTGAAAATTAGTACCATACAATATGTCATATGCATTTTCAAGCTGGATCCCAAGTGAAATCATGAGGAAGACAAGAATTGTTTTATGTGATCCACTCTCTCTTTAGCACCTGCCACCTTGCCTTAAAACACTATTTCTAACACTCTCATTCATTCTTTGCTTCTCTCTCTCAAGATCTGGTTTCACAGAAGGGTCTGTTATATTCACTTATGCTAACTTTATCAGATCCCAGATTTCCCCTCATACCTTCCTTCTCAGCTTTCCATATGTAGATTAATGCATATGCTTGTCTCCCTCCCACTTTCTATGCTTCCCTTAGGATTATTTCTCCTCTGATTTTCAATTTAATTATAAGTGAGTTAGGAAGAATTTAAATTATTTCAATTTTGCCACATGGGAGGGTTTAAAAATAGATAGTTCTGCTGACAATCACATTATCATTTAACAGTGTTCTGTAAGTTCTGGTTAATGTAATAAGATTGAAATAGAAATAAGTCATACATAAATTTTGGAAAAGTGAAGGCAACATTATTATTTACAGGTGTAAAGTATACGTAGAAAATGTATATGACTAAATTTTAAAATAAAGAAAATTCAGTAAAATGGCACATGTGGAAAACATTTAACAATAACAGTGTGTTACCCCAGCAATTCTCAGTTAGAAAATATATGACAGAACAGCTCATTCGCAGTACAAGTATCCCCCACTTTTTGAAAGTTTGCGTTAGGTCACTTCGTTTTTACAAAAGACCTACATTAACACTGGTTTTCCCTAACCAAATGAAATCCAAAGATCATTTTCACATTTACAAAAAAGCTCTTACCATACTAATGTGGGTCTTTTGTAAAAGTAAATTAGCCTAACTTGAACTTTTGAAAAGTGGGGAAAACACTTTGCTTTCCACCACTCTAGCTTATGAAAGATTTCATAGGAAGGCTTTGCCTTCAGTTAGCAGGGGAAAGCTGTATTGGCAAAAGACACAAAGCATGTTAGAAATAACCTTATCAAGAATTGCAGGAATTATATGAAGTAAACAAATTTTTAAAAGAGTAAACAGACAGACATCTTTGGAATATCTGAGGATTTATGCAAAAATAACTAACTAAAATTCAAATGGGATTAAAAACCAACCATTTTACAAATGTTTCCAAGGTTTATCTGGAAAAATAGGCAAAAAGAACTAAATTTATTGCTAATGAAACTTATTTAGTAAGGTTATAAAACATTTAAATAAAATATTATAGACAAAAATTTTGAGATTGATTAGAATTTCAATAATTGCAATTTTATATATGGTTATTTAGTATTTATGTGTTCTAGAATTCCTGCATGTCTCACCAGCCTGTTAAAATAAAGTCACATTAGCATTAATTTCCAAATTATAGTGACATGGCCTTTGCCTTTGATAATGAAAGACTTCTTTGACCCCTGTCGAAATCACCCCTAGTTATTTCTGGGATATCAGGATGTGCTACTCGTACCCAGAAACAAGTTGGCTCATGTTTTTCATGAGTCACATCACCATGACCTCTGCTGCCAGTGTTCACTATGAGAATCCCTCGAGGTGGCTCCTCTGAGCACACTGGCTGGCTACCAAAGCCTCTTAGCAGTCCATGACAAAGTTGAGGAAAAATGTTCACCTAGACCTGGAGCAGTAACATTTATGCCCATAACCTCAGCTCCTTTATGAACACATCCGCTAAGTTTTCTGACCTTAATCCCTCTCATCATCACCACTGAAATCTAGTATCTCAAGCCAGAGCAAGGGAGAGATCCAAGTCATCCCTGTTTTACCCAACCCTGTCCCCCTCTTCTTTCTTCTTATGCTTTCAAACTTCTCCATTCTATTTCACTCCCAAACAAAAGCTCTGTGCGTCATCAAATTACACAAATAAACTAAACTGCCAGGTTAGCAAACAAATTCTGAGTGCAAGTTCGTACTCAGCAAAGACACTCTGCTGTATAAAAAACTTCCTAACTCTATTATAAGTCATTCATTAACAGTGATTTATTACATTTATTAAGTGCCGGGCATAGTGCATAGTTAAAAAGTCATAGCTTTTATCCTCAGAGAAACTTATTGTCTTACTCACAGCTCTTACTCACTAGAGTATCATGAGAGAGCTTACTAAATGCATTCTAAAATATAAAAACTATATATATTTTTTTCTGCACAAAGCTAAATATGTTATAAAAGAGCAATTAAATTTAGTCACGACTGTTCTCAGTTAACTAATATTGGCTCCTAGAATTTTTTATTCCATTTTTAATGTTCTTAAAATCCATTTGATAGTATTTCTAAGAATCCACATAAAACTCACCAGAAAAGTGCAAACGTCAAAACATTAGCCTATAGTCAGTCTTTAGCAGTTCTCTTGTTCTCTGCAGATGTGCAGTAGTGATTCACTGTCCTCCACATACTGTTAACATCTTTCTATATAATACACTGAGATAGGATGTCTGAACTTTAAAAATATTCATGTGCTTTTTTACAACATTTTTTCCTATATTATAAATTGACATGACATAATTATTATATAAACATATTGAACATAAACTCTTAAATGGTAGCTCTGTTAGGTATAGAAAACAAGAGTAATTAAAATATAATCTTGTTTTAAGATGCTCATACTTTAGTGGAGAACACAAGGTTTTAAACAAATGATGATGATGATGATGATGGTGATGATGATGATAATGATAGAACTATGACATAATAATAATAGAAGTATAGTGGGGAGAAGGATTTTTTAAATTAAAAAAATGGTACTAAGTTAATTGGTTATCGAATTTACTTCTGTCTCACCCCATATTCAAATCAGATGGCTTGCAGATTTAAATGTAAAAATTAAAGCAATAACTTTTAGAAAATAACAGAAAATATGTTTATAATTTTGGTAGAAAAATTTTTCATAAATCAGACATAAAAATCATTAACCTAAAGGAAAATAACTGAAAATTGGGCTTTATTAAAAATAAAAACTAGGAGAAAACATTTATAATATGTATATCTGGCAAAGAACTATGTCCAGACTAGTTATACATATTAATGAAAAATACTCTAGGAAAGACAATTAGAAATGGGCAAAACACTTGAATAAGTACTTCACATAACAAGAAATACAAATGACCAATACACATTTGCAAAGGTGATCAACATTAGTTATCATGGAAATGCAAATTAAAATGACAATGAAATACCTATACAAGTAACTAAAAACAAAAACAAAAACAAAAAGCTGACAATACCAAGTGTTGGTGAAGATATAATGCTATGAGCTTGGAAAATGGCAGTGTGAATGCTGATTACAAAATACCCAAAGACTGCAATTCTACTCCTAGACAAGAGAAATGTGTACATGTTTACCAAAAGGCTTGAGTAAAAATGTTAATTAAAGGACTCTTTATAATAGCAAAACAACAATAATAACAACAAAAAGAAACCTCAAACCAACAATTAGAAATGAGTCAACAACAGAATGAAGAATACACCATAGGGAAAAGATAGTCTTTTCAACAAATTGTGCTGGGAAAACTGGACATCCACAGGCAAAAAAATGAAATTGGACCTCTATATATCATTTGCAAAATCAATTCAAAAGTGGATTAAAGAATTAAATGTAAGACCTGAAACCATAACATTACTAGAAGAAAACATAAAGAAGAGTCTTCATAATATTCGTTTTAGCTATGATTACTTGGACATAACTTCAAAAGCACAGGCAACAAGAGAAAAAATACATTAAGCTAAAAACCTCTGCACCACAAAGGAAACTAACAAAATGTAAAGGCTACGTACAGAATGGGAGAAAATATTTGCAAACACGTATCTGATGAGGGGTTAATATCCATAATATATAAGGAACTCCTATAACTTAATAGCCAAAAAACAAATAACCCAATTAAAAAATGGGCAAAGGATTCCAAAAGACATTTTCCACACAAGAATATAAATGGCCAGTAGGTATATGAAAAGGTGCTCAGTATTACTAATCATCAGGAAATGTAAATCAAAACCACAATGAGATATCATCTTACACCAGTAAAGATGACCACCATCAAAAACAAATAAACAAAACAAAAATTACAAGTGTTGGTGAGGATGTGGAGAAATTGAAAACCTTTTGCACTATTTATGAGAATGTAAACTGAAGCAGCTGCCATGGAAAACATTATGGAGTTTCCTCAAAAAATTAAAAATAGAACTACCATATGATCCAACAATCCCACTTCTTTGTATTTATTTATCCAAAATAATTGAAATCAGGATCTTGAAGAGATATTTGCACTCTCATGTTTATTGCAGCATTATTCACAATAGCTAAGATGAGAAAGCAACCTAAATGTCCATTAGTGGATTAATGGGTGAAGAAAATGTGATATGTACATACAATGTAATAGTATTCAGCTTTTTAAAAGAAGGAAATACTGTCATATGCAATGAGGATGCAATTCATCCACATCATGAATATATCTTAAGGATGTTATGGTAAGTCATTCATAGGACAAATACTGCATGATTCTACTTATATGAGCTATCCAAAGTAGTCAAACTCAAAGAAACAGAAAGCAAATGGTAGTTGCCAGAGACTGCAATTTTGGGGAAGGGGGATGTTGCTTTTTTAATGTGTATAAAATTTCAGCTATGCAAGATAAAAAAAGTTCTAGATATTTGCTGTACAACATTGTACTTACAGTTCAAGGATGGATCTCAGTATGTCTTTTTTAACCACAACAAAACCCCAGTAAAATGAATAATTCAATTGGATGTGTTCTGATAATAGAATATTATCCTTTCCTCTACAGTAATGAAAATAAATGAATTATTGGTATAATTATTGCTTCAAGATGGCTCAAACACAATGTCGAGTGAATGAAGCCAGACACAAGATTACATATTGTATCATCCTATTTGTATAGAGTTAAAATTAAGTAAAATCAACCTGTGCTGATGGAAGTTAGAATTATGGTTACCTTGGGGGGATGAGAAATGGGAATGGTCAGGAAGGAGGTTTTTGTATGCTGATGAGGTTCCATTTCTTACTTTTGATCTGGATGGATATGCAGGTGTGTTTCACTATGTTTCATCAAGTTATACTCTTATGAATAGTGTACTTTATGTGTATTTTGCCTCCATATAAAATTTATTTAGAAATAATAATAGCCATCATGTATTGAGCACATTAGTTATCACTTTATATATTGGCTCATTTAACCTTCCCAACTGTCTTCTGCAGCTTACTTTATAAGTGAGCAAACTAGGACACTGAGCAGTTAGATAACTTGCCTAGCGTCACAAATTAAGTGATAACTAGGAATTCCATTGCAAAGGGTTTGGCTTCCCAGCTGGCTTCCAAACTACTATGCACAGCATAATACATTAGAAGAGTGAACCAAGGGCTGTGTTTTCAGTGAATAAATTTTTCTGGTAGATGAATTCATAGACAGTTTCCAGGGTCAGCTGATTCTTGAACAGCCTTGAAGAAAGAGTAGGTGCCGTTCAGGCACGAGAGAGGAGATATTCTGGTAAAACAAATTGCATGTAAGGTAAGAGGTGTGGAACTTGAAAATGCCCATAGATTGGTGTAGCTCAAAAATAGTGTGAGTGAAGGAACCCTAAGAACCTGAGCATAGACAAAAAATTTAGATTTTATTCCTGATGAGGATGAAACTATGATAAGCAAGATAAATATATGAATAAATTTATATTTTAGAAATAACATCTTGGCTGTCCAGAGAATGGGTCAAAGGGAAGAAATCAGAGTCAGAAGGAGAGATACGGTAATGGTGAGGGTAGAGGAAGCTGAGACAATGGACATTCTTGGATATTGCCACTAAATACCTGTTTAGAAATGAAAATATTTCTCTCTCCCCAAAATTATAAAGAAATTTTTTTTCTTAAAATTTATTAAATAACTATTTATTTGAATATGCCTTTAGGCCTGCATGCAGGTGGCATGGCCCACAATTTCTGTAACTTAGGTCAGTAAAATGTTGCAACAGGCTTATGTGCATGTTTATAAAAAGAGAAATCAATTTTCAGATGGTGACACCCAAGTAAATATGCAGACAATTCTATTAAAATCCCTATTAAAAACATATATGACTTTTGTAGTATTAATAAAAATGTCATTTTGATAGTTATGGGTAACCCAGCTCTATCTCATTTTTCTTTTGTCCTCTTAATTAGGAAAAAGAGCTTGGATGGACAGAGAACAAAACAGAAACTCTGGTATTTATACCTAGAAGGGTGAAACATCCAGGTTGGAAAATATGTATAGAAATGAGTCTAAGACTGTTTCAGCATTACCACTGAATTTGTATCCTGAGTTTATTCTCCAAGATTAGGAATTTCAGACTACCAGCTCTGAGTAGTCTAGCTCCCTTTCTCAGATGAAGGAATCAAGTTCAGGGGTGAAAGAGGAAATTGATAAGTGCGCACAGTTCCTTCCTTCCAGGCAGGCAGGATATCTCCTGGCATATATCTAGGCCCCCAGTAGATACAGTGAATATGATAACTTTGCTGTGTCCCAACCCATACCACTTCTCAGGCCATACTTTCTTGGCTGTGGGCAACAGATTTGCTCTGTTTGCATTGGCGCCATTTTTAATTTGATGGTGGGCAGCTTGGACCCTGGACCTGACAGGTTATTAAGATATGCTTTTGCCCAGCCTGTCCTACAGGTTTAGACAATATGTCACAGTTTGGCCTGGCTGTCTGCCTATGACATCCAGATCTAGTTGTCACACAGGAAACTTGCCAACCCTCCTTGAAGCCATATGCTCAATGCAACATTTTTTAGACCACATCTTGTGAAAGTATGTGGAATTCTTCAATGAACCTCATGTTCAGCTCTCTCTGTGTTTTCTTGGGGACAGAAAGCCAGGTTTGAATTTCTGCCACCACAGTTGCAGAATGAAATGGGTACAGTTTTAAAGTAAAGTGGCCCTTACCTGCATGAGCAAAATGACTTTTTTTGTATGTGTCCTCCCCCAATTATAAAAAAATCAGAAGTCATCTTGAATATTGTTTGAGAAAGAAAAACAGAGGAGAGTCCATATGCTCATTACCCACAGTAGCTTGTTTGTGTGTTGCTGAGAGATGCAAAAGCCAGAATCAAAGACCTGTAACCCGGAGAGATGAGACTTGCAGTGATTTAAGGAAGAGAAGCCAGAGCTTCATGAACAATGACAACTATAATTGCAATGGTGGAGAGAACTGGGACAAGGATTGAAGTATGAAGGGCATAGGGTAGGTTAGGAAACTGAGTTGTTGAATAAATAAATGTGTTGCTTTAATGCGGTGCTCTGTTAAAAGCATCAGGTCACTGTGGAGCATATTGGTACACTCTGTCTCACTGTCTCCATCTCTGTCTCTTCCTTTTATAGGGAGATCTGAAAACTTGCATTAGGGATTCAATTCTTCTCAAGGGTCCAGTTGTTTTCTGGACAGAGTACCTTGACCAAATTCTTGCCGTGTTCCTCTAATGGTGAACTGGGTTTGTTAACCTAAAAACTTAACTCTTTTCTCTTTGACTAGAAATGTTCACTGTGCCAAAGTGATCTGTAGGCCACTTACATCTGAATTATCTGAGGTAATTGTTCAAACTTCAAACTCCTGGTTCCATTAGAGACTCCCTGAATCAGTATGTCTTAGGACTAGGTTCCGGGAACCTGTATTTTAAAGAAACACTCTTGGTGACCTTAAGAATTCTAAACTAAGTATCCTTTCTTAGCTCTTCTTTTCTCCTGGATCTTGGCCTACTTTCTTTATGTTTCTAGAGCTAAAGATATTTTCTAGGCAAAATATATAGCACCAACAGGAAAAAAAATAACAATTAATATGATCTTCTTAGAAATGCCAGACTGTGTTACTCTCCTGCTTTAAAATATTCGATGGCTTCCTAGTGAACTGGAAATGCACTTCCATGGCTGCATGCCCTTCCTTTCTGATCTTATCCCCCATTACTTCATCCCTCCTGGCTTGCTATCCCCTAGTTATGCTGGCATAAGATCTGATACTTGAACCTGCCAAGATTATTTCTGTCTAGGAGCCTTTTCAGTTACTCTCCCTCTGCACAGAAAACATTTTTCTATCTTCTCACTCTTGACTCCATCCCATCATTCAGATCTTGGCTATTCTTTTATCTCCTCAAGAAGTACTACCTGACTTCCCTTTCCAATATGTGCATGCCTCCCACCTGTCACACATCAACATATCAGCCTATTTCATTTAAAACTAACTTTCTGGCATTTATTACCATTTGAAATCAGCCAATCAATCAATTAATCAATCTTTATATTCTTTGTTTTTACTTATCTATCTCCCTCCCCTCTACCCCAATTGAATGAGAGAAGAATTTTCACCTGTGTTAATCATTGCTATATTTTTAGTGCCTAAAATTGTGCTTGGGATACAGTCAGTATTCAATAATTATTTAGTGAATGTTGAATTAAAAACACCAAGATTACAAGACATAAAGGATTTTAAAGCTCCCAAATCAACCCCTCAAGTCCACAATGCCCCCCAATCCTTCTAATTTGATAATTGCTCCCACTTTTATCCAAGGAACTGCCTCCCGCATTTTGATATCTGTTCCTAATTATGTATGAGGGCAGAAAGACCAAGACCTAGATGATATGATTTATAATTCTTCTAAAAATGAGAACTTACTCTTTAGTATGGTAACTTAATGGCAAATCATTTCAATTTCATTCTCTATATATAAATGAAAAAATATTGACTTTTAATTAATTAAATCATTCAACAAGTGTTTATTGCTAATCCACTCAGGCCTATCCTAGGTACTTAAAATACATCAGTCAGCAAAAGAATGATTCCTGCCCTTATGGAGCTTACTTACATCCCTCTCTGCTAACTAGGCAATTTTGTTCAATCAGGAGAATCTTCAAGTTGTGGAGAACTTGTCATCCATCCTGAATTATCTTATTCTTTATTATAAAAAGTGATATGCTTAGAAACCTCAACTCTTAAACATGCAAATAAGTTGTTCTGAAATACATATTTCTAATCATCTCCTAAAATATCATACATTATAAATCAAATATTTGTCAATACAATTTTCAGCAGGAAATCTGTGTAATGATAAAACTAAGAAAGTAGATTAATTCAGAGGGAAGAGTGGACTACAAAGATTGCTCAATTAGAAAACTACAAACTTCTCTTTAGAAAGAGATGCAATTCAGTTCCTAGGTCATTAATTCTATTTTCTTTGACAATATCAACATACTCAACATTAATGTAAGAAAAAAACTTCTTGAACGAAACCTATAATTTAACTTGCATTATGTAGAGAGGTATTTGTGTAATGAAATGTGAACCTGAGGCTCGAGAAACATGACTAGGTACTTAAAGATCAAAGGTAAAAGACCAACGCTTTCTGATGCTTATTTCTTTGACTATTAAAAAAATGCACATGTATAGTTAATTCTTTTCCCTTTCTATATTAAATTTTTATGTGTTTATCCTAATTCTTCAATAAATTCTGATTCACAACTATATTCTGATGGTGATGTGGAGAATAAAGGGACATGTCAGTAACTAAGTATGAGGCACATCTCATATGTACCCCTCCAATGATGCCCAGGCAGAAGATCCTGTTATAGTCCAGGATTCAGGGTAGGCTCATCAGTGATCTGTAGCCCAAAAGAGCTAAAGAGGTGACTAGAGCATATTATGTGGATAAGCAGCTAGCTGGCAGAAGGCTGGTTCAGAAATAAATACTTGATAAATCTCTTTTTTCCCCCAATTAAAGTAGAAGAGAATAACAATGGAAGAGACAGTAAATTGATGCTCAGATTATAGTTCAGTTGAAGAAAAGAAAAACTCTTAAAATACTATCTTTTAAATCTAACATATTTTTGTCTTTTCCAAAATTTGTGACTTTCTAAAATTTGATATGTTATCATTTATCATACTTTTAGTCAAGACTAGCAGTAAGTATTCAATCATATTAAGAGTGTTGAGCTAGGAAAAGAATCAATATTGATGCTCTGTAACAAAAGGGATAAGTAAGGTAGTACTTACTGTCACTCTGAATGAAGTATAGCTGCCAGAGTAGTCAATAAAAGAAAAGAATACCAAAATAACAATTGACAGGGTATCTTAACTCAATAACCTCTAGTCTATTCAAAGGAATAATTAGTACTGGTACAGTGTGTAAATTAGTAATATCATGCATGGTCAGCTCATTTTGAATTTTGTTCGAGTTTATTAAACTTGAGGATTTAAGTGTTATCATAACATACTGATTTAATCTTAGATATATCCCACTGCTCCAAAGGCAGCAGAGACAATACAGAAGAGATGAAGAGAAATAAAGCTACAAAGGGCAGGGGTTGCAAAAGCAAGCCCTAGAGCCAGACTGCCTGGGTCTGAATCCCAACTTCACCTAACCTCTCTAAGCTTAGTGTTTGTGTCTATAAAATGGGAATAAATTTTGCATCTATTACAAGAGGTTATTGTGAGTAATAAATGAGATTATTTCTGTAGTGCACTTAAATGGTGTATTACAAGTATTTAATAATGTTTAGAGTTTATTGATATTGCCATGGAAGGCATTTATTTGCCCAGATAACTATATTCAAGGTTAAGAAAAGAGTGAATTCTATAATAGTTAGAGGGCCAACCCACATACTGTTCTACCACTAATCTTCTACTAAGTTCATGACTGCATAGGCAAAGCCAAGTGGAATCCTAAGCATGAGAATTAGTCTGCTAGGGCTGCCATAAAAAAAAAAAATACCATAGACTGGGTGGCTTAAAAAACAGAAATTTATTTTCTCAAAGTTCTGGAGGCTAGAAGTCCAAGATCAAGGTGTCTGCAGGGTTGATTTCTTCTAAGGCCTCTTGCCTTGTCTTGTAGATGGCTGTCTTCTCTCTGTGACCTCCTATGGTCTTTCCTCTGAGCATGTGCATCCCTGGTATCTTTTCCTTTTCTTGTAAGAACACTAGTCTTATTGGATTAGGGCCCCACCATAATGGCCTCACTTTAAGTTAATCAACTCTTTAAATCTTTATCTCCAAATACAGTTGTATTCTGAGGTGCTGAGGGTTGGAACTTCAAGATGTGAATTTTGAGGAACACAATTCAATCCATAACAACATGTATTTATTTATTACAATGAAAGCATAAAATTTATATTTTGAATGTTTCATAATTTTCAATAACAAAGTAAATCAAAGTCACAAATTCACACAGTGAAAAATAGAAGCCCACAGAGCAAAATGTTAAATTTTCTTCTACTATTTGTTAATTTATTTTTTAAAGTTAATAGAATTAGCCTAAATAAATTATTCTTTGATGTGCTTTTTTCACTTTACTTGCTTTTTCCTTGATGACCTTTTTATTTCAGTACACATGTATAGAGCTCATGATTTTATACGTAATACATGGTTTTTATATATAATTATATATATAATGTACAGTATATTTGCACTATATTACATAAAGTGAATACTCTCTTACCATTTCCCTATTGATGGTTTTTTTGATACTTTAATTTTTCTTTATTTCAAACAATAATATAGCTATACATTTGCGTTTTTGTGGAAAACTGTTCTTGAACTACACAAGGCATGTGTAGTTTTAGTTTTGAAAGACCTACCAAATTGCCATTCAGTTTTCAGTTCCAACAATAATGCAGGGAAGTATTTTCCATACTCTGGCCAGCAGTGCATGTGAGGAGCAGTTTGAATTCTTTTTATCTAATGTTTTATTTTGGAGCATTTTCTCATACATTTTTTTGACCCTTTGTATTTCTTTTTTTCATCAACTACTTCTTCATATGCTTTATTTTTTATTACATCATCTTTTTTCTTTCAGAGTAGAAGCTCTTTATTTTCTGAATATTAATTCTTTTTAAAAGACATACATTGCAAATATTTTCTCCCAGTATTTATTTGTATTTTAGTTTTAGTTGTTCTAAAGTTGTTTTAGTTGTTTAATAGTGCTGTTCACCTTGATTGCTTTTGGGTATTATATCTTATTTAAGAAGGCCTACTCAACCCAACATTCAAAATTAGCTTCTATATTTTATTCTAGTATTTTAAGCAGAGGAGTGAGATGCTCAGTGAAAGGTTCAGTTTAAATTTTGGTTCTGCTATTTATTAATTTTGAGACATTGGAAAGGCACTGAAACTTTTCAGAGTATTAATAATTTTGTAATATCTTGCATTAACCCTTATTTAGACTAATGGCAAGTTTTATAGATTTATTTGTTCACTGTTTTAAAATATGCTTAATGTTTGTTGAATTAATCGTAAAATGTTTGACCTTTATGAAACATTATAAACATACAAAAGGTGTAGAAAAATAAAAAACAAATGGGTTATTATTCACCTATTTTATCAAATCTTAACATTTTGCCATATTTTCTATACATATGAAAAAAACTTCAGGCACAGTTGGAGACTTCTTTGTACCCCATCTTGATCCTAATACCTTACCTTCTTCACTACTACCACTACTGTGAAGTGGTACTTATTATTCCCATGTAATTTTACATATTTTGAATACACATACATGTAAATAGGATGTTTTGTATTTTTTTATACTTTAAGCAGATAGTATTATACTATATATACAATTTTGCAGCTTGCTTTTTTTTGAGATTTATTTATGTTGATACAAATAGCTCTGATTTGTTTTTATACTTACTTTGTAGTATTTCACTGATTACATCATGTAACTTATAAATATACCACAATTTATTTATTCTGCTATTGACTGATGTTTATGTATTCAAATTTCATTTTATTTATTTTGTTTTCTATTTTTTTTCCATTTAAATAATCCTGTGATGTCTTTTTGAGAATATGTGTTGTCTTTTCTAAGGTAAATATCTAGACATAGAATTGCTGGGTCTTAGAATATGCATACCTTCAATTCAAATTATTATTAATGCATATTAAGTAGATATGGCCAGATTGCTCTCCAAAGTGATGGAGCCAATTTCACTCAAACCACTTTTTATATTCTCTTTGACAGATATTTCTGAATTTACTTTTATAAATTTAAAGTTTCAAACTACACATTTAAGTTTTTAACCCCACGGAAATGATTTTATCTTTATAAATGAGATAGAGATCCTGTTCCCACGTGATTAATCAATAGTCCCATCACCATTTATTGAGCAACCCATTCCTTTTTCACTGATTGTTACCACTTTAGTTATGTACCTAGGTTACCCAAAGGCAGCACTCTGTTTCTTGACTTTCTACTAGGTTTCATAACACCATTTGTCTTTCCCTGTCCTAAACCACACTGTCTTAATTATTCCAGCTTATTATGTTTTGCTCTCTGAGAAGGCAAACCCTCTTATTTTGTTTATCTGTCAAATTGCCTTGGTCCTTTACTCTTTTATACAAATTTTGGATGAACTTGGCTTAATTTATAGACCAGAATTGTTGGGGCCATTAAAACTATAAACTGTTTTTGAAGTTTTAACATTTTATTTTATTTTATTTTTTTACTTCTTCTTATTCTCTCTTCCCCTCTCCTCTCTCCCCTCCCTTTTCCTCCTCTCCCCCTTCTCTTAACACTCACTCTCCCTCTGCACAGAAACATTTGGTTGACTCGACATTAGAATTCTTAGATCTATACTCCATGCCTCGGTCTCCTAACTCTTCTCTTATACTTTTGATCATTTAGGTTTTATTTCTTTACTTATTTACAGGGCATTCAAGGGCAATATCTAGGACTGATTTTCAGCTGCATTTCATTTTCTAGTTAACCCGCTTATTGATTGTTTTAGTAATTTCTTTCTCTTAGCAGCCTCATTCTTAATGGATGAGTTATCTTTTTGAATCTTTCAGAAGTTACAAGTTGTGCTCATTTTTAAATGCTCCTTGGTTACTTGGGGCATGTTTATAAATTTTATTAGCTTTCCTTCTTGTTGATTTTTTCCCAAATGGTCACTGAATATTCGTTGTCTCTTATGTCTATAGTTGATATGTTAAATTGCTCTTGGCAGGAGGAGAATAGTTCAGTGTTCCAATGAAAGTTTATGTCATCTTGGCAGTTAATACAGATTCAGAAGATGAAACCTCACTCCTTGTGTATGTGCATATGCATGTGTGTGTGAGTGTCTGTGCATGTGAGAATAACATGGCCAGGCTGGCTTTCTTTTGGGGAATGTATCTTCTATTGTCAGGGGCTTTGTATTCTTTATGGCTACACTAGTTCACCTGAAATACTGTTCTGCTTCTCTATCCACAGGCTCTCATTTTCAAAAGACTCAACTTGTGGAAGGTACTTACTCAGAGTTAGTTTCTGGAAGGAGGGGACTGCTATGGCCAACAAAAACCATAAGCCACTTTTTCTAGGCCCCATTACCTTTTAACTTAATGTTATTTTGTAATTCAGCTCTATTGCCTTTTTCTGTCAGTTTATTCTCATCAGAAACACTTTTTTGCTCTGGTGTGCTGATAACAAATTTCCTGGATTGACAGGATTGCTGAGTACTTGTTTTTTATGTCATTTCAGTGTGATTCTTTTTTTTGAAGGAAGAAAGATAAAGCCAGACATCTTAAACCAGAAATGTTGAGTCAACAATTTAGAAGTGAGCAATACATCACTTATATTGTGTTGGGTGCTATGGTTAGAAACAAATGAGATAATATGTCCTCTGCACTAAAAAACCATATCGTATTTATGACTGTATTTTTCATAGGACTTAAAATAGTAAGTATTTTTATTATTGAATGATTAACACCACTTTTTCTCAAAATCAGATTTATTCCTCCAAAGTACCTAAGTTAACATCTCAAACTTTTCTACTTATTATTTTAGTTTTTTATTTAAAATTTTAAAAGTTAGACATTTGTACACTTATTTATTATTTATTTATACACTTACTCTTTTAAATTTGTCCCAAATACTCCAGATATCAATTCTCTACTCTCTAAAGGATTAGAAAAAAATTTCAACTTTTTAATTTTAGTGCAATATTGCTATCCTCTTCTTTCTAACTTCTAATGCCCATGTGTTAGACCAGTTGTTGTGGACTGAATGTGTTCTACCCAAATTCATATAATGAGGTCTTAATCCCCAATGTGATGGTATTAGGAGGTAGGGTCTTTGAAAGATAATTAGGTTTCGGTAAGATCATGAGTGTAGAGGACCCATAATGGGATTTGTGTCTTTAAAAGAAGAAGGACATACAAACTTCCTTCTCCACTATGTGAGGATACAGCAAAAAGACAGCTGCCTACAAGCCAAGAGAAGAGGCCTCAGAATGAAACCAACCTTGCCAGCACCTCAAAATTAGACTTCCCAGCCTCCAGAACTGTAAGAAATGAATTTTATGTTGTTTAAGCCACCCAATCTATAATATTTTGTTATGACAGCCCCAAGGTGAATAAGATACCAGTGAACACTGAGAGTTCCTGGAATAGAATGTCCATAGTGGCAACCCAAGTATGGGGCTCTAAAGAGAGACTTGGAGGTGATTAGTTATCTTTTCAGCCTATACTCAAAACTTTCTCTTCTATTTCATTTATACTTTTGTGTTCTTATAGGACAACATACATGCCTCTTTTCTAGAATTTCTCATTTCTCTTGTATTTAGACTTGTGAGTGCTTATATCTCAAGGGTGCTTATATTTTCATACCTAATATTCTAAGTAGAACAATTTCTGAGAAATAGTTACTCAATAATATTCTCTAAATAAATGAATCATATTACGAAAATCATATTTCTCTGCTTAATCAAGTATAAATGGATCAAGCAAAGGGGAGGTTTTTTTAAAAAAAATCATTTTGAAACCAAATAGAAATTTAAACAGATCTAATAGTTAATATTCACATAAGAAGAATCTCTATTATTGACAACTAAAAATTTTGTTTCTGAGCTGATGGTTAGCTAATGACCTTGACCTAATCACATTATCGAATTGTGTATTCAGGACAAAGATCTACCTCAGAGAATATTTTAACATGTACACTGAGCTTTGAGAAAAAAATGTAGATTCTTTTACTGTATTTGAAATCAAAATAACAACAAGCAATTAAAATTTATGGTTGTGAGGGATGGAGAATTCGGAGAGTCTCCCTTTATTATATTTTCTTCCTAAGCATAAATCATTATAATTGCTTTTAAAATAAACACAAATATGACTCAGCAGTCTTATCAGTTATCGTTTCAACCCCAAAGATTTACCGCATGGCCCTATGAGAATCATAAGCAGCTAAGGAACTCACTTAGGAAATGACGACAACAAAATAACCTTTTATGTCCCACTGATATGGGCCTTACTGTGGTTATTACTAGAAAGCTATGGTAACTGCTGTGGGTCCACACCACTGTTAGATAATGAGAGCATTTCCCTTATGTTCAGCATTATTTCTATGTGATAAATTATTTTGGCTGAATTACTAAGGTTTAATCTTGTTTGAAATGTACTAATCAGATAATGTATGCTGGGGCTTAGCTGACAAGTATGAGTGACATCATAGCTGTTTCATGGTGACTGTTATAAGCACATCGAGGGGGTGTCTATAGTAGGGAAATGATTATCTATTGACAGCACTTAAAAATTAGAATCAGTAAATAGTCAGGGGGACTTTTGTTTGAATAAAAAGATCTTCAGGATATGATTCATGAATCAACATTTTTGATGCATAAACTTTGTGAGTGGCTTTTTACATATTTTATTTCTATTGCTCTGCTTTGCCTATCACCTATTTCTCCTTTCCATCAATGAGGCACTGTGCACTGTTGTGCGCCATACGATTATTTATATGCTCAATTGCAAGCATGTCTTGGTAAAGAGAATTTGGGTCCCTTTCCAATTAAATGGAAACTAAAACATGTAGAGAAAGTCCAACAATAATTTGCAATTTATAGGCAGTCTTAAATGTCAAAACTTCCAAGTTACATTATACCTATTTCTATAATTTTCTCTCCACTAAGCAATGTGTGGTTATATAAGCTGCAATTTATCCAAGTAATAAAATGTGGATGTAGACTAAGAATGTATCCTAAATTTATTATATTCCTACAATGCACTATTTTCTCCATTTCAAGATAATTAGGACATTCATAATTTTTATTCTTTTATTCTGATTTGTGTTAGATGAAATTTCATCATTTCTCAGAACATCTTGATTTTATTTTTTGCTAAGTGACAGGTTTACTCTCAGGATCCTCCAGATGTGCTCTCTTAAAATTGGTAAATTAAAATTTCTTGCTATTCTTTCCTGAGACTATCATTTTGATTAGTCCTTGAAATTAGCAAGTTGGTAAACCAAACTCCCTTTTCTCCAAGGAAAGAATCCTTGTACTGTGTAGAAGATCTGCAGACACAAATTCTAATCCCAGCCCCACTTAATACTTGCTAAGCCATGTTTGTAAGTCATTAAACTACAGCATAGCTTCATTTATTAAATGGATTACTTCCTGACCTCAATGTGTCCTCTCTAAAATAAACCTGAAGTACTTTGTGCTTTGTAAGTACCTCATAACATGTTTGGCAATAAAACAGCACAGTGCCGAAGAACTCCATTAAAATTGCATTACTAGAAGCAAATAATCAAATTTTTATAAGTGTAGGAGTAGAAAATTATTAAAAATGCTATTGGCTGGATATTAAAGCCTAATCATTTGAAAATAAATATGATAAAAGTAAAAAAAAAAAGACACCCAGGGTTCCATTTGTACTTTTTAATAAAATAACCCAGGTATACTTAGAGACTGTATCTATGTATCTTATTTCACAGAAGCATAAATTTATATGATCGAAAGGGATTTCTGAAACTATTTAATCCAATCCATCTCACTCTTATTGGATATCTGAATCCTTTCCATATTAGCCTTGAGAAAGAGATTATTTAGCTTCAACTGAAATACATTTAAAGATACATGCACTTCACTAATTACATTTAATTGCATGAAAATTCTTCCAAATTCTGCTCCCTTATGCATTCTACTCTTGGATACCTGTTTTGCACACTGAGGAAACAGAAAAATGAAAAAAAACAAACAAAAAACAAAAAACAAATGGAATTAAAACAAAACAATCATTGGATTAGGGCCCAAAGACGATTTCCATATAATATCACAGTTGTAGGTATGGAGGGTAAGGACTTGGACATATCTTTTGGGGAAACACAACTCAACCCACAGAACACACCAGTGTTCCCAGATGCATTAAGTCTGATTTTATAGAGTTTCTTGTGACCGCCTATGAATCTCCTTTGTTCAGTTAACTTCTCTTTCACAAGCAGGGAAAACTTCCCTCTTTTTATGTCTATAACTCTTTTAGAGAAAAACTCTCCCTAAATAAACATACAAACAAACAGAAGCTTTGTTTGGGTCACAAGTGATAAAATTATTTCTTTAAAATTTTTTAACCATAATTCTTTTCTTCTCAGAGAGTAAACTGTGTAGAAAGAAGCAAGAAGGAGGGAATGATAAAGGTGAGCCTTGTGAGCACCCCAAATGATCTTTTCCTCTTGATTTCCATCTTACAATGTTAAAATTTCATTGTAATTTTGGTGATTTCTCTTTTAGTAATTCCTATGTTTCTCCTGCACTGCTCTCCTTCTCCTCCAGTTCACAGACAAGACATACTGTCCTGTATCTCTTCTCTAGTGGTAGAGAGGGTTGCATTTTTATTGCCCAGGTCTCCTGAATCCCATGCAAACTTTGAAGTCTTTAGCGATTAAGAAAGCTCGTTTTCCAAAAGTAAGTGGAGATCTGAGAAGAGTGGTGTCAGTTTGGCCCAGTGAAGATACTTTGTTATACATATCACAACAGAGTGATCTGAAAGATGAGAAACATCAAGACTGTGCACTGAGGCCATCTGTCCTCCATGTCGAAGTTGGTAACGGAGTGGGAACTTAGCTGATGAGCCTGAACTGCTTTAAAAAGGATATATGCAAAGAAATGGTAGAGTGAAACATTGAGTTAGAGGCTCAACTGAATATCGAACTAAGTGAGGAAGAAGAAAAATTGATTTTTCAATTTATCCTTACATTTTTAGAACCCTTTAAATTATATGAATATATGTGTACATGGGGATGCATATGTTTGTGTGTTTATGTGGGGATGTAATTTGTGGTACATGCAGTTTTTCTGATTATTGGGAAGATAAATTGCAGAGCAGAGCAGTGAAAATCAAGAGGCTCAACTCTAGCCCTATTTATATTTTCACTTACTAAGAAAATTTATTACTTTTTTACATCATCAGTTATAAGATGCATATTTTAATTATGTTTTAGTTATATTTTAGCATCTCTAAAATCAGGGTGTGTTTTACAAATGATAATGTCTCCCAACTGTTGTTGGCCAGGGGACAGTTAGGACAACGTTGTTGTTGGCTTTAAATACGAGAATGTAGAAATAGCTTTACATATTGTCATGGCTTCAGTTGAGTTATGTGTATTATTGATGTCACTCATTTTGGTTTTAATTGCTGTTTAAAATTTCTTGAGAAAGAAGTCAATATGGTTTAGCTTTACAGTGAAATTTTATTGCATATGCAGAAAAGTAAAAACAACTCTTTAAGAAATTCATGTCCAAATAATGCTGAGAGGACTCTTAGTAAGTGTGAAACAAAATTTCTATGTAATAAGAAAGCCTTGTGTCATTGTTTAATTGGGAGCATTTTTTTCTTAATAGTACGTAAAATAATGGTGAATCTTCAATTAATGACATATTAGAATCAAGGAAATGCAGTAATTTATTCCCTCAAGAACAGTGAAATATGAACTAGTCAAAACTCAGTCTTCCATAACTTCCTGACTCCTAGACTAATTATGTACTTTTTGGTAACAAATGAACAGCATCAGAGGATCCAGGGAAAAATGACTACAGCTGAGAAAAAAATCTAAAGATAACTTTCTGAATTCCATTATTTGTACCCTGGCCCAAACCACCATCATTACCCACTGGAACTAGTGAAAACAGCCTCCTAAGTGGCCCCTCTAATTGGCTTCCCTGCAAACTCTCCAGTGGCTACCCATCACATGTAGCAGAAAATCTAGATCAGTGCCTGCAAGACTACACCTTCTTGAGCTGAACTGGCCTTGCCCGTCTCTCCTTTCTGCTACTCTGCCTTACTAGGCATCTTCCCAGTTTATTGCCTTCATAATGGCTCTTCTCTCATCCTGCAATACCCTCCGCTTACTTCTGACTAATTGCTTCTTGTCATTCAGCTCAAAGGTCACTATCTCAGAGAGATCTTCCTTATCTAGTGAATATAAAATGGTGCTTTAGTGTTTATTATATGATGTTGTTTTATTTTGTTTTTATAGCATGTATCACTCTCTGAAATGATCTTGTGCCCTTCTTAATTGTCTGTCTTTCTCTCAGTTAAAATAGAACTGCACCAGAGTTGGGTGCTGTAGGGGTTTCTCTATCCATTCACTGCTATTTCCTAACACTATAATGTTACTATGTGTTGAATCAATGAATAAATCAACTGTAATTGGACAGTTTAGTATAAAGGAAAAAGTGCTTTAGTGGTCTGGAGAGATTTATAAAAGTCTTCTTATATACAAACATAAATATATAAATACATAAAAGTCTATTTACACAAAAATTAAAAAGCATTTCAGAAGGAATTGGAAACTTAAGAAATAGAAAACAGAGAATGTAAAGAGTTGAAAGAAGAGTGGCAGAATCCAGCCATGATAGTAGTGACTTAGGCACAGTTTAGAACTGGCTATATTGACGATGCGGAACAAACTCAGATTATGGAGAGGAAAGACAGAAGGCAGAGCAGCTTGGAAGTCCTGAAGTGGGAAGAGCGCACCTGCTCTATCTCAGAGTTCTTGCGGGCATTGTGTTCCACTCCAGGCTGCCAAACAGCTGAGTTCCTGCTCTTGGGCTGGGACGTGTTATTCACTATGTAGAATACTGCACTATTAATAAAACTTTACATCTCCAAAGTATGCCTAGTCAAGTGAAATGTTTATGAAGATCAGGGCAAGTAATGTGAGTGGAAGAAGCAGGCTGGGTGAGACAAGCTCAGGCCTCACCTGAAAGGACCACCTGCTGCTCAGCTCCAGCCATCGCTGCCCCATGGGAGCTGGGCCCAGTATTATGAGATCTTCACTTTTCTAGTAGGCCAGATGTCTGGATCTTTATATGAAATTCCCTACATTTCAATTCCGACGACAAATGAATTTACAAAAACACCGTGAGCCAAACAAAAATCAAACTATAGTCCCTATTTAACCTACAGGTTACCGGTCTACAACCTCTAGTTTATAAGCACTTTCTGGTATTATTCTTTTAGAAATATCCAAGGACTTCATGAAATAAGTAAGTAGAAATTTAAAAATTTTCAATGAGCACATTCTTCTTTTAATATAATTTGAGGGTACAGAAAAATGAAGATGTGGAAAGAAGAGAGTCTGTTGTGTTCCTACACTAGATAACATTTCGGTCTATTTTTTCTATAGTTAAGACCAATGATCACTGATAAAATGCACGTATGTATGCATAAGCAAACAACATATCTACATATACATTTGTAGCTAAGTCACTTTTTGTCCTGCTATCTTTCTTAATATCATGTTATAATATTAAAGCATTTCCTTGATATTTAAATTTGTTATAAATAGTATTTTAAAGGTTGCATACTACTCCACTGTAATATGGATAATCATTTGCTTAAAGTTTTCTTTATTTTGGATGTTGATTTGGTTCTATTTTTTTTTTTTTTTTACTATGGCAGCTCGATAACGAACATCTTTATGCCTAAATGTTGGCTTGTATTTCACTTTATTTCATTAAATGTAATGGTTAGGAGTAAAATTATTTCAGGAAATGTTGATGAATAAAACCAAATTAATTTCAAAAATTTTGCCACAAAATCCACTTTCAAAAGCAATTTTGAGAATACATAACATATTCTTTTCCATTGTTAAAAATGACAAAAACACAATTTCTACTTGATATAAGTTTATTGGTTCATTTAATTACTAGTAAGGGCAATTATATTTTATATGACCATTAGCTACTGCATGTATTTTTTTTTTAATTATTTCATTCTCTTCTTAAGTCATTCTTTTAAATTTAGGGGTCTACTAAATATATTAATCTATTAATCTTCTTTTTTTTGTACAGGAAATAGGAGACTATTTTCCTGTTGGCGTTTTAATTCTAGTCTGTTTTGTTTTTTTTTTTAAATTCTAGTCTGTTTGGAGTTACAGAAGCAGTTAGTGGCCTGATGGTGTCCTTTGGCAGAAACGAGGGTGCTCAGGGGCTATAGGGTCATGTGATTGCCTGGAGAGGCTGAGTGGTCTTCTAGTTCTTATAGTAAGAATCCTAATGCACACTGGGGATTAGGGGGAATCCAAATGGTTTTGGTTAGTAATCTCAGTGTGGCAGATTAGGCATTACACTCACTTGAATATGACCAGCAGCCTATCAACTGAGGAAAGTAAGTGGGAAAGATAATGTGGAATGACTAAGATAAGTACAAAATTTCCTCATCATATTTAATGTTGCAAATAAATAGGCTGAAGCTGATTTTTGTGTCTGTGTAGGTAGACATATTTCCCCCCTTGTTTAAATAATTGTTAACTTTTTCCCTTTATCCTTGTAATTCAAATTGCCATAATATATCCATTTTAAAATTAATTTTTCATGAAACACAATGAAATTTTTCATTGTATCTTCTCATGCTTTTGTTCAGTTGAGCAAAAGTTTTCTCTATTATTGTTACATTTCCATTCGTTCTTCAGTAACACCTAAAATTTTTAGGTTGGTCTTCTATATCTCTATTTTTTTCTCTTATTTTCTCTATTAACTTGGTTCTTAGCATCACTTATTTAGTTATCCATATTGAACATTGTTTTCTGATTGTCACCAATGCAGATTTAAAATTTGCTGTTGTATTCAAGGATTTTAGTATTATTTTCTCATTTTATTCAGTTCTTTTTTCATCAAAATCTTTCTCTCCCTGTGGATTCCTTCTTCTTTTCATAAGAGGCCCTGCCTTCTCTTGTCTCTCTGAATGCATCAAACCCATTTTCTAATATATATTGTATCTCACAGTACATTTGATTTTGTGCCTCTGTCCTCTTAGTGTGGGTAAGTGTGTCAGAGAGAACACAGTTCTGGTGCTGAAGACAGGACACGTGGGCTCTTAAGCATGAGTTCACATTTCTGCTCACAGGAAACATGTTTTTCTCTCTTTTCTATTTTCAGCTTTCAGTAGAAGTTTGTCAGTTTATGTATCAGTTCAGGTCCTTTGAGAAGTAGATACAAGACAAAGTTAGGTATGCAAGAGATTTATTGGAGGCAATGCCTTGAAGAAGATAGAGAGGAGAGGGAGGGGGATTAGTTGCTTTGGATGGCAGTCCAGGTTTGAATCCTGTGAAAGGAGAGGTGAAGGATGAAGGACTGGACAGAAAGAGGTTCAGACTGAGGTGCGTATCTGAGTGTACTTTGGCCATCCCAACAGATTGCTCAATAGAGAACTTCCACTTGGGTAGAAATTGCCGAGCCTTGGTGCCCCCACTGTGTGTGTCATTGGCTGTCAGTTGTTTGGGGTAAGTGTGCCTCTGCAGTGGACCCTGAAGGCGTGGTGTCAGGAGAGAAACTTACAGCAGGCTTTCTTGAAGGAAAATTAAAAGGAAATACCAGTATGGCTGCTACAGAGGGTAAGAGAAAAAAAAACTTTTTATTTAAATATTTCAGTTTCTGACCCAAAAGTATCATAGTTATTAAGATGTTTTTCTAGTCTCTTCTGGAGGCGTTACTTCTTCCCATTTAAAATAACAAGAGTGAGCAATGGTCAGTAGGTTTGACAGACTCAGCAGGCTGTACCATGTTGATAGTCTATTATTTTCCCTGCACTATGCATTTTTGCATAAATATGTCTGTTCCATAATATTGTCCTTTCACTTGGCCTGAATCTTTTCTATTGTTGTATTTATGCAACCTGCCTTCTCTCTATTTAAATTTCTTCTCCTTCTAGGGCCTGTGTCAACCTGAAACAGAACTAATTGTTGATTATATGCTCCTTTTGTGCTGTTTTCCTCTGAAGAGTTTAATAATTTTGAATCATATCAACTTACTCCCAGTTTAATGACCTCCAATGACATTCTACTGCATTTAAAATAACCCCCAAACTTTTTACCATGGTCTACAAGATCTTATGTGATCTGTGTCTTCCAACCTTCTGACCTTATCTCTTATGACCAATTGCCCTTGTTCACCACATTCAAAACACACTGCCTGAAACTTATCTGGGCTCAGATTCTACCCTCTGTTTATAACACTCTTCCTCCAGATTTTTGCACAATGAGGCTTCTACTCATGTATTCATATTCAAGAAGACTTCCCTGACCACTTAGAAAACAACCACTACAGTCACCCTCTAGTCCCTTACCATGCATTTCCCTTCTCCTTCACAAGGCTTTCATATATCAATTTTGCCCTGAATCTTACTTTTACTTCTCATCAGCTTTTTTTAGGCTTGGCACAGACATTCAGGATTTTCACATACCCGTTATATCAGATGAAAACTAATCCATGCTACAGCAGATTCCAGACAATGCAAAATAATGTTAGCCAGTCTGGGCTTTACTCAAGCCTTCACCATCTGGCTCCAACCGTTTACTCTTTACCTAGCTTTTTCAATGTCTGAAATTATTTTATTTACATGTTATTTTATTTTATATATATCTTCTCCAACTAGAAATAAAGTTCCAGGATGTCAAGAGCTTTGTTAGATGTATAAATTACTGCATGTCTGACTCTAGAACAGTGCCTGGCACATAGTAGACATATCAATAAATATGTGTTCAGTAAAGAAGTGAGAGAGTGAATAAATGAATGGAAATCTTTCTGTGAAGGAACTATATTTTATAGTCACAGCACAACTTCTTAAATCTCAACTATGTGCATAATGCTGTATTTGTCACGGTCCAGAAAAAGAGAACTAATAAGATTTATATATACAGATAGATAGATAGCTGTACCTATATATACACACATACATACACATTGTGGGACTTAGCCTCCATAATCATATGAGCCAACAGAAGCCAAGTCTCACAATCTGCTGTCTGCAAGCTGGGGAACTAGAAAAGCCAGTGGTGTGATTCAGTCCAAACCTGAAGGCCTAAAATGGGGGGCTTGCGATAGAAGTCCTGGTTTGAGACTGGAAGCTGGAGAACCAGGAGCACAGATATCCCAGGTCAAATGAAGATAGGTGTCCTGACACAAGCAGAGAGAGCAAATTCACCTTTCCTTTGTCTTTTTGTTCTATTCAGTCCCTCAACAGATTGGATGATGCCCACCTGCTTTGGTGAGGGCAGTCTTTACTCAGTCTATGGATTCAAATGATGATATCTTTTGATGACATTCTCACAGACACATCCAGAAATAATGTTTAAACAGCTATCTGAACATTTCTTTGCCCAGTAAGGTTGATACATAAAATTAACTATCACAGTGATCATAATAACTTTGGCAGAGAGGACCTAGGGAAGATATTATAGAAGGTTTAATGAGGTGAGGACTATCAGAACACCTATTACCAAGTGAGTGACATCACCGACATCATTTCATATTAAAGAATACAGTTTGGGCTTTCTGTGGAGTAGCTCTAATTTAGCAAGTCACTCTAGCCAAAGCTGCTGCAGAGTTAAGAGCTGCTCCTCTTAAAGACGCACATTTTCTTTCACCCTCCCTGTAGCTTCAAGCTTGTGCTAGCCTGTCCTTTTCATTTCCACTGCCTGGTCTTTGGAGGAACAATCTTCTTCCTCTTGTTGGGGCTCCTTTCTACGTTTTGTCTCCTGACTAAAATTGTCAGTTGTACTACAGGTCACATTATGGCATTGATTTTGCTACCTTATACAAACTTTAATTTTTAAAGCAACTTTCAAGAGATTCATTTTTTAGTATGATACTGAGGACTTTTGAAACCAATAGACTCAAAATGCAATTGATATTGGATTATTTTTTTCTCAGCACCATCACCTCTAATTACACACTTCTCACATTTGCATTCAGACAGAAGCAACCTTAGTCATTTACTTCTTTTGAATTTCCCTCAAGCATTATAACCCTCTTTCAGAAGTCATGGGCATTTTTTCTCACCACGTTAGAATATTTTAAACCCTAATGGAACTATGTGGTTCAGCTCTAGTTACTCTGTAATAATATATGATAATGGACATGTATGGTTTATTTCTCAATAATTCCATATTCAGAGACTAAAGAACAAGAACAAGAACAACAAAAACCTTAAAGACACTAGATGGATTAGAAAAAAAAAAGTGATGAATATTCTTCTAATTAAAAGCTCTATCACTGTAGGAAAATATGATGCAGGGAGCACATTTATAGGTCAACAGTGGCCCACATCACAGAGGCCTGGCTTCCGGTACCCTCTCCATAGACTGACGTGTCCAGGTCACTTTCTGTATGACATGTGGGTAACACACTGCAAGCTGAGGGGATACAATAGTGCAACATTAGCTGTAATCAGAGTCTGGCTTCAGGAGTACTGAAAACATGATTTGCAATTTTCGTCTGATGTAGAGGGTTCTTCAATTTTCACAGAATCAAAATGAGCTTTATTAGTCTACAACCGCTCTGGCTGATTTACCTTCTCTTGTCTCCATTTTTTGCTCTCTAGCAAATTACCTCTAGTAATCTTGCAGATTTTATATGAGCAGAATTTGATGAGAAAAATGTAAATTGTTTGTGTTAATCAGTCATGGGTTGTCCTTATTAATTGATTATGCCACCCACCCACCCTAAGTTCTTTTTAGAACCGTAAGAAGGTAAATATTATGAACTGCTTATTATGTTTTGCTGTTCAGTAGATGTCGTGCAGTATTTTTTTAATGGCGTAAGTTTGTGTAAAAATGCAGTGATGTTTGTGTCTTAGTAAGAAAAAAATAGCATATGTTCTTTTACACAATAAGGAAACAAAGGCAGCCATGTGGTTTCAAAAAAAAACAATGCCTTTTTTGATGTTGCTCCCAGCAATAGTGCCAAGCCTCTCAGATTGTCAATAACACTAGCAAGGTGCTTGATTCTTCATGTTCCAAAGCCCAGCCAGCCCTTTTCAACCAGTCCTGGCATGTCACGAGGACAGCCGATAGAACTGCCCTTGGGTGACAGTGTGCTTAATCACTCAGGCATACAGTAACTGTATTAATTAACATTATCTGGTTCTTAAAAAGATAAAGCACGCACACTGTATTTGGCCACACCTGAAATGCTTTCAGAATCATGTAGTTTTTTCCACTACCGAAATCTTCTGACAAATATCTAACAGATATTTTAAGTAAAACTCTAATAGTATCTTTTAAAGAAGATATATTTGAGACATTAGATTTAGTCAGATGGGTGGGTACTCAAGTCCTTGTTTTGAAATTTTTTTGTGATTATGGGCAAGTTAGTGCATCTCAGTTACTGCATTATAAAAAGAGGATAACAATATATAACAAATGGTGGTTGTGTGAGTTAAGTGATCTAAAGTATATAAGCTTCTTGGCACAGTGTCTGGGATGTAGCAATGAATAAAACAATGAATTCACTCAACAATGTTTATTGGGGGCTTATTATGTATCAGTCTTTGTTCTAAACTTTAGCTGTCTAATATGGTTGCCACTGGCCACATGTGGTAACTTGCAATGTGGCTAGTCCAAATTGAAGTGTGCTGTAAGTATAAAATATAGGCAGGATGTCAAAAATGTAGAGCAAATAAACAAAAGTATAAAATATCACATTAATATTTTTATATTGAAATAATTTGGATATATTATGGTAAGTCAATACATTATGAAAATTAATTTTCATTTTTTTATATTCATG
The DNA here is from genome assembly GCA_028627145.1 of Eidolon dupreanum. Classification (NCBI taxonomy): domain Eukaryota; kingdom Metazoa; phylum Chordata; class Mammalia; order Chiroptera; family Pteropodidae; genus Eidolon; species Eidolon dupreanum. The sequence goes on from CM053513.1 coordinate 55,144,818, forward strand.
GATTTGCCTACTTGCTAAAATATTTTTGTGACTCATCAAATCAATACCTACAACACTTTTGCAGTCAATCATAGATATGTGCAGAGTGGCAAAAAGTTGAGTCACCTTATGTGCACTTTAGGAGCTGAAGTTACAGCTATGCAGTTCTTGTTTCTGTTCTCATACTATAAACAAATGTCCTTTTCATTTTCTATTTAGTGCAACATTTCTTACATTTTTGTGCTTTATTGTGGGATGGGGGTGATCTTGTGGTTTCCAGTGGCCCTCCCAAGGTAGTGCTGCAGTACCAGGGCAACCTCCATGCCAATCGATTGAGGACTATCCCTGGGGACAATTTCTCTCTGTCCTTCTGGGTACTTCTGGGCTTCCCTGAGCAGGCTGAGGGAGCTCCTGTGGCTTCAGGAAAGCTCTGAGGCAGCAAAGTGGAGAGACACAGTGAGCACATGAAGTGGGGTGCTGGGAGCAGGCCTGGGATCGATCATCTCAGTTACAGCTAAAATTGTAGGTGGGCATGAGGCATGGGACAAAAACACTTCTGCTTCACTCTCTAGTTCCTTGCTAGAAATTTAACCTACCTAGGAACCTTGGGGTGCATAATTTGCTCCTGGAAACCCATTTAGTACTTGTACTCCCAGAAAACTGGGTTCCATACCAGATAGACCCTCTGAGACCCTGATACCATCTTCACCCTGCTGCACTGTGAGTACTGCTCCTGTGAGAAACTAACAGATATTTGCCACCATAATTGATCCTGACTGGACATAATGATTTTAATTGGGGGTCAGCTTCCTTGTGCACCTAACCTATTGCTGGGTTAGTTCAGGTGCCACCACTAGTAAGTGGTAAGCATCTATTAAGATGCTGACCTCGTTAGAGCCCCATAACCTCTCTCTAAATCTGATGCTCCTTAATCATAAAAGAAGAATGAAAATAAGACTTCCCTTGTGAAGTTGTGGAAGTTAAATGAAGTGATGCAAATAGAGATCTTAGCCCAGTGTATGGTACATAGTAAGTACTCAATGCACATTGGTGGTTACTATTATCCCAAATGCCTTGACTTCTTCCCATTATTATTTTCTACTTAGTTTTCCTCTCCACTGGCCATGTCATGCATGAAGTCTCAGGAAGCTCAGCAATTCTGGGAGTGTTGTTATCATTAGATTTGCAAATCTCTAGGATCAGGACTCTGCTCCTGGTTTCTTCCTGACCAAGGATGTTAGCCTTCAAGGATATTCATCTATGAATCTCTCTCATAAATAAATTCTGTTTTAAATCCCATTTGCCACCCAGGATGTGGTCTTAATTTTATTTAATGATTTCTAATTCACACAAAGGATTTTGTCAGGTTCTTGGTGGTGATTTCTTTATTAAGTTAAAGTGGTGTTCTAGTCATTATTTTTTACTGTTTTATGTATTCATTTTAGTGGAAAATCTGTTGATTTATTTTGATTTTGATCTTTTTCCTTAAAAGGAAATAGGAATAGTCCTTAGGATAAACAGTAGAGACTGGATGCCTTCTCTATTCTGGTTATTTCTTCATAGGTTTTTCTATAAACCGCAAAGAGATTCTTTGAGACTTTGATGGAAACTTGTTCCAAAATTTACATATCTAGGAAATATTGATAGAGCAACTTAAACTTAGCTTGGGATAATTTAGGAGACTCAAGGCTATATTACTTCCGCAGGAGAGTAATGATACTAGTCCCAAAGAGAATTTGAGATATTCCTGGAAAAATCCTGCTACCTATTCTAGTTTTATAGTGTTTCAAGCTCTTATGAGATTATTTTATATGATGAAGTCTTTGAATTCCCTCTAAAGTGAAGCATGCCTAGCATTTGGGCTAAAGGGGAGGAACACAAAGATGCATAAAATACAGCTTCTGCTCTTAAGAGGCTTTCAAATTAGATGGGACAGTCAAGACATTTAATATAATGTGTTACAGGAAGGCAGAAAGCATAATAGAAATGTTTACTTATTTATGTTATTGATAAAAATGTTCATGGGAAAAGTTGCACTTGAGTGGCATTGTGGATGGGTAAAATTTGGGTGTATAAAGTTATAGAGTAAAAGGAGACTGTGGACATAATAGGGACAAGAACTAGCTTGAGCCAAAGCAAAAACATCAGAGTACAATATAAGTTTATAAGATGGTAAATAGACCGATTGGACTGAAATATAAACTGCTTGGGGGTATCATCTTGAAATTTCTTCACTTCCATCTTCATCAAATCTTTATTTATTTGAAAAGGATTAAATTTCCTACAGTCTTAAATAAAATAAGCAATGTATGTATTTTATTCTTCAGTGTAGATGTCAAAGAAGCATATCGCCTAATTTAAAATACATTTTTTTAAATTTATATATTCCCTTTACCCTTGTATTTTGTACATTAGACAGAATTTTTTTCTACATATTTGGCTTCTGTGAAATTTTTAATAATATTTGTGGTATATTTTTAGAAAGTGGAATGTAGGAATTATTAATATTAAAACAAAATTATATAAATGGCTACTAAAGTGAGAAACCACATGAAATTCACTGATTAATGATTTACTTATTCTTCAATTTTCTACTCAGTCCATTTATCTGAGACATGTTCTCATTAGTAACATTGTGGTAGAAAAATCTGATCAATCTGAATTAAACTGTACCTCTGCTCTTCTTTATATATATAATCTTGGACACATTTCTCAACCTCTCTGAGCCTCAACTTATTTATGTGTAAAATGAAAATGACTAATATAGGGTCATGGCAACAGTTAAGTGGAATGTATTGAATTTTTCTACTCAGCTATAAGTTGACTACAAGCTTGAAACCACCAAGTGGCTCCTTTTCAATCAGTTATACACATGCTTTATTGCCCCACTGAAAAAGAGATGTGTTGTGCTTTGGGAATACTAGTACCAAAGTCCCTAGATATTAACACATAAATGACAGGGGAGTTGACTCACTGAGGAAGTACACCAGGTGGCACTGCCCTTGATTGCTTGGACCTCTAATTAATCATACAGCCTTGAAACTCCTGCTTTCTTCTTAACTCTGACCACTGATATCCCTTCAAAAATGGGGAGGTCAACCCTTATCTTACATCTTTGTCCTCTGACTTTTAGGTTTTTAATATCTTTTTCCCATATCAGTGTTCTCACTACTGGAGCAACCAATACCACCTGCTTCCCATTCTTGATATTGTCTATTGTTCTACTATCTTGTGGTAACTTTTCTGTTTACAGCAAAGCAGGAAGCAGATGTGGTAGCAATAGACACAGCTCATTATCTGGATAAAAATTTGACTTGGCAGCAGTTCACTTTGAAGTTGCCAAGCCAAATGCAACAGAGTGTATGTGATTTGATTAAATAAAATATCATGTTTCCTTATGGTGACCACATCTCTCCATTGGGGGGCAGCTGGGGCTCCAGAAAAATATCTAAGAAAGCAGAAACTTCAGCGTGATCACAGCAGAGGTCCTTTCAGAGTTTTTCCCCTGCTCTCCAACTGCCTACTTTTGAAGTTCGCTCAAAGTTCCTCAGGCATCTCAAGTTAGTCTGTCCCGAAGAAAGTTCTTGATCTTCTTCCCCAATCCTGTGATCCTCCTAGGATTTCCTATTATATAGTAAGCACTGACAATTAGCCACTAACACACTGGAATCAGAATCTTTAAGGTCATTCTTGATCCCTCTCTCTTCTTTTCTGAAATATAATCCATCACAAAGTCCAGTCAGTTTACTATCAAAGTCATCTGCCCAGTTCTTCAACCACAGCTCTAGTCCCAGTCATCACCATCTCTGATCTAGATACTAAAATTGCCCTCTACGTTGTTTCGCTGTGGTCTTTCTTAGTCATTTGTCCCCACCTCCAATTCATTCACTAACCCACATTGAAGGTGAGCTTTTAAAAATTTCAATCTTATTAGTTTCTACTTCCTCTAAAAGCCCTTTAATGGCTTCCCATTGCATTTAGAATAACATCCAAATTTTTCCACCAGAGGCTGTCAGGCCCTGTATTACTGCCTCCTACCTATCCCTCCAGTTTCCTCTCCTCCCACTCTCCATATTGCTCTCTCCGTTGTCCCAGCCATTCATGGAGTGTCTCCTTCAGTTCCTTTAGCCAGCCACATTCTTCTTTGCCTGGACACCTTCCCTGCCCCAAAACTTCCCCTCCACCTTCATATAGATGGCTTCTTCTTATCATTCAGATCTCAGGTTAAATATAGTCCATCATGGATTAATTTACAGTGAACCCTGCACCCGCTTTTTTTTTTTTTTTAAATAGCACCATGGTTCCCCTACTTCTTAGTATTTATTTGTAAATACCTATTAATACCTATACTCATACTAGAGAGTAAGGCCCTTGAGGGCAGATACAGAGCCTAAACACTGTGCACATATAGGTGCTTCGAACATTTATTTTTAATTGATGAATGCAACAGGTAGCAATAAGGAACAGAAAATCCTGAATAGATGTGGAGCTAGGGAAATGCTCAGCCTCTATTTTACCACATAGAGAGGTGACATCAGTCTTTTATTTGAATCCTTTTGTCTCATTTAATAAAACATTTTTGTCAGAAAAAGCAAGTTGAGAGTATTATTTTTATTTTCAAAATATTTAAGGAACAACGTTGTTCCATAGATCTGGGTTGATGAGAATTGTCTACTCCCGCCCGCCCCGCAACTATCAAACAAAAATACGTGCCTTTTTTGTCTTCAGAAGTGCACACTTTGTTTGTGAGTCCAAATGCTTAACATCTCAGTTATTACAAAACCCAGGTTCTGATGACTTCAGAGTCACATCTTTAAAGAGTTATAGTACATAGGCTAGTCATGTGCAACTGATTTGGGACCTTTTTCTTGTTGGGAACTCAGGAAAACCTTTTATTTAGTTCTAGCAGGGACAGCCTAAATTTAATAAAATTTAGCTTATAAAATTTTGGCATATAATGCTGAATTGATCATCTTATCAGTAGGGATCTCTCAGTTTTATAAGATGCTGCAAGTGCTCAGATTCCTGAGTCCAACTGACAGCAAGTGGATGCTAGCTAGGCTTGTTCTCAAGGGCAGGGACAGAGTCTAACACAATTTATTTATTCTGTCATCTGTCCAGAGCTAGTGTCATTCATCTATTAAGAACTACACAGCAAAATGCCTGAGCTTCCAGAGCTAGGTGTCCTGCACAGCTCAGGAAATAATTCTCAAAGTGGCCATATTCTGGAAGTCATTGTTGTAAAAAAGATACAAATGTATTTGCCATTACTGCAAAGAGAGAGGAACTGAGGGAAATCTGGACACTAGTTCAATAAACTCAAATTAAGGAAGCCAAAGTTATGGGGTCATGCAAATATTAAAAGAAGTCATTCTGGCTCTAAGTTATTGATGGAGAGTAGTGGTAGACAGTAGCTTTCAGAAACTATTTTTTTAATTATTATTACTATGGTCCTAAATACAAAAATTTTTATAAGGCAATATTTACCCATACTATCCACGTCTCCTCTACTTTCTTTTTCTCTTCTCCTTCTTCTTTTTTTTTAATCCCCATCCCTCTTTCCTTGTTTCAACCCACTAGGCTAATTTCTTGATCCTATGATGGGTATTGACTTGCAGCTACAGAAAACAGACCAAGCAAACAAACTTTGGCATAGAGCATATTGGAGAATAACAGAGCCTCCCTCAGAATGTAATCGATAATGGTTCTATACTTAAGGCAAACTTTGAACAAGCACATCAGCAAAGACTTAGAATTTTCTGCAAATAGTTATAAGGGTCTTGATGCAGGGAATCAATAATAACCTAGCACTGAATAGTGTGAGATAAGAGCAATGTGGACCACTCATCAGAGGATCAATAGAAATTAATTAACACAAGAAGAAGGAAAATGTACTGCCCCAGAACAGGTGGCTGAGAGTGTAAATATGTTCTTTGGTGAGGAGTTAATATTAGAAGCCTACATATTCTTATATTGGTTTAGTTAATCAATATTTTTGGAAACTCTAGACCCTAAGTGGTAACAGACACATCCTCTGCCTTCAAGGAACATATAGTAAATATATTATTTGTGGTTTAATATATATGATACAGTAATATATAATAATTAACTGGAAAGAAGAAAACCACATATAATTCTCATTCCATATTATGATTTTATTCATTTTCAATTAACCCTTTTTATTAGCTAGATTAAGTATAGAGTCAGGAGCTCTGCTCCAGGTATTGTATGTAGGTGTTGAGACTATGTGGACACCAAGTCACAATTACAGGTAAGATGCTAGCAGTTAAAAGTGAAGAGATCAAGTAAGCAAAATCTTTAATATAAAGTTGACTTTTTTTTAAAGTTTATTTCTCTTTGGAGTATTACATATTTGCTTGCATGTATTAAGTACATAATTTAAAAAGTTAGTTTTCCTGTGAGATTTTTATACTAATGTTGAATTTACAGTACTCTCACACTGTTCAATTTACAAATCCATTAGATGTTGCTTTTTATTGATTTTTAATTTGGTCAGTGTCTTGCTTATCCCCAACTAATTATAAACTCTTTAAAGATAAGATTTTATTCTTGATCTTTATATATCTCTTAAATAAGTGTGAGATATAGAATGAGTATTAAATGAAGTATTAAATGCTCATTAAATGATTACCATGGAAAATTGTTCTCCATCCTGAAAATAGGGTGTAGAGTCATGACTTGTATGAATATAAGATTAAGAAAATCATGTTTCTTCCTGTGGCCTATAGTTTCTTTGTTTTCTAAATAATCTCTACCTTGTTACTGGTACCAGAATTTGTCCTTCAGTAGCTATAGCCATTTAGAGCCTGAAGTAACAAGGAATGTATAGACTATTGCATTTGTTTCCTGGTGCTGCCATAATAAATTACCACAAACTGGGTGGATAAAACAATACAATGTTTATCCTTTTGTCTATTGATGGTTACTTCATACACTGGCTATTGTAAATAATGCTGCAATGAATATAGCAGTACATATACTTTTTCAAATTAGTGTTAACACAAATTTACTGTCATAGTTTTGGGAGGTAGAAGTCTGAAATCAAGGGGTCAGCAGGGCTGGTTCCTAGAGGGCTATGAGGGAACATCTACTCCATTTCTCTCTCTTAGCTTCTGAAGGTTTACTGCTACCCCTTGGTGTTTCTTGGCTTATAGATGGCCATCTTCTCCCTGAACCTTCATATCATCTTGATTTTCTGTGTGTCTGTCTTTGTGTCCAAATTTCCCCTTTTTATAAGGACACAGTCTTATTGGATTAGGTTCAACCCTAATGACCTTATCTGAAGTTGATAATCTGCAGATAAGATCACATTCACAGATATGGGGGTTAGATTTTCAACATCTTTGGGGGAGCACACTTCAACCCATAACAACTATTTTGTGAGAAGACTCTGGTTTTATTGAGAACATCACCTACACCAGGCCAAGAGAATTAGACAACATCCTCATTCATGTCTGACTCAGATAGAAAGACATTTACCCACCTTTTATCATGAATTCTAAAGACTCCTCCCAATCCTGCAGTTATTTTGTCAAGGGATACTGTCTACTTGATTATTACATGGTTTAAAATACTTCAAATAGACCATATCTAGATTCCTAATAGCCCATGTCATGGAGCACATTTTAAATTACCTAGATTTTGTTACTTCATGTTCCCTTGAAACTCACCTGACATTAAGCCTCTTTCTTTTTCTCTTTCATTTTCTAAAATCTCCCATAATGATATAAACACCTGGCCTTTTTTGGTATATTTACAGGGCAAATTTCCAGTTAGTCATATCCTCAAAGAACAATATGTTATCTGAGCTTTGGTAATCTCCTCCCTCTTTTCACCTTAGCAGGAGATTAGCACATGTCACAAGTGAGACCCATGCCTCTGTGAGTCAGTTAACATGCCACTATTCTGTCTCCTTCTTAACCTACTTGTCCTTAGTCACAAGCAGGTAGATCTAATCCATCCATCATTATTTCTAGGAAAAACTCCCAAAATGCATGTGTTTATAGGAGGACAGTTTTTAACACCTTCATATACTAGATATGTTGTATATTAACAATTTGAGATGGCAGAGACCTGATGCTATGGATGCTAGAATTTGAGCGAACCCAGAAAATGTAACACTTCTGAATCTTCTAAATAGTTTTGAGTGAAATATGTTTGTACAGATATAAAAATAATGATGATAACTTGTATTATCATAATATCGATACAAATAGAGCATGTTAGTTAAGATCATGAAATCTGGAACCAGAATGCCTGGATTTTATCACCAGCTTTACAACTTGGTAGTTGTGCACACTGAGAAAACACTTAACTACACCTTGCCTCAGTTTCCTTCTTTGTTAAATGATGCTAAAAATAGACCTTTCTCATATGGTCATTGTGAGAATTAAATTACTTAACGTACTTAGAATTAAATGACTTTACATACTTAGAATAGTGTCTATCAAAGTGCTATATAATTAATATCATGAATATTAGTTGAAAGCATAATATGTGCCTAGGCCTATATTAAGCATTTAAGAAATTTCAAGAAAACCGTATGCTTTGAATTTTAATTTCAAGGAACTTATAATTTGGGAAACAATTAGATTAAAACACATATGATTGGAGAGCAATAAAAGAGAGTGTGTCATTATAGCCCAAGAGTTGAATACAGTTTTCAAAGATGACCACAGGCTTTCTTCTCTTCACCTCCCACATGTCTTTATGATGTGATTCTGCTGTTTGTCCTACCAAGAAATGGAAGCTATTTCCCTGACTCTCGAGTCTGGGCTGGACTTGTGACTTATTATGACTAATAGAATATGGTGGAAGTGATGTTATATTGAGTTCTGTAGTCTACGTCTTGAGAGGCATTGCAACTTCTTCCTTAATACTCTGCCCTGGGACTGCTGCAGAGTGAAATTGATCTAGCCAGCCCAGACGATGAGAGGCCCATGAAGAAAGATGGAGGTGCCTAATCAACACCGGTACCGCATGTCAGACATGTTAGGCATCTTGGATCCTCTTGTCCAGCTGACATTCAAGCTGACACTCCACATGAGGGAGCTCAGATGAGACCAGCTGAGGAAATGCTCGGTTAACCCACAGCAACATGACAAACAGCAACCTGCTACTTAAGCTACTGAGTTTGGGAGTGGTTACAGATCAATAGGTAACTGAAATTCCAAGTGATGCAGAAAAAAAATGCAATTGTTTTTTAGAGGTTTAGAGAAAAGAAATGGGGTCATAGGACAACGAAGAAATGCTTCTTGAAAGATATGACATTTTAAAAGGTCTTGGAAAATATCTTAGTCTGTTTGGTCTGTTATAACAAAATACCATAGACTGCATAGTTTATAACAACAGAAATGTGTGTTTCACTGGTCTGGAGCCTGGGAAGTCCAAGATCAAGATGCCAGTGTGGCCCGGTGAGGGACCTCTTTCTGGTTTATAGCCAGACCCTTCTCACTGTGTCCTCACATGGTGGAAGGGTTAGGGTTAAGGAAGCTTATTTGCAAGGTGCTAATTCCATTCACAAAGACTCTACCCTCATGACCTAATGTCCCAATGTCCTACCTCCTAATATCACTTTGGGGGTTAGGATTCAATATGTGAATTTTGAGGGAACACATTTAGACCATAACATTCAAAGATAGCAAGGAGGTAAATAGTTGGAGAAGTCAGTGTCTAAGCTAAAGAAACAGCATATGCAAATGAACTTGAGTGAGCAAGCATAAGTTATGCATTTATATAATTAGAAGATTGGGAATAGAAACATGGGGGTCATGGAAGAAATTAGAACAACAGGCAAATAAGCTTTATGTTAAAGTATAGTGAGAGATAAGGTTTATTTATGGGATTAAGAAGATTATGGAGAGCTTTAAATACTAGTCAGAAATGCCAATGTGATTTTTAAGAATCATCACCTCCCTTGTAACATTTTTTATTTTATACTATTTATTTATCAAATATTCATTGAGTGGCTGCTATGTGCTACATATTATATAGTACGTTGGTTGACAGTGTCTCCTCAAATTTCATGTTCACCTGTATCCTGTGAATGTAACCTCATTTCTTACTGATCTTTGTTTTCCATGAAGTTCCTTATACACTGTAGATGCTCAAAACAGGTTCAGTGAATAGTGTGCTAGAATATGAGGGACAATTGAGGGTTATAGAGTCTGCAGGGTATAATAGAAATAGTACAGGTTCAAATATACGGTTCACTGATAATTAGCTGTGGGTGATCTTTAGCAAGTTGTTAACCTCTCTGATCCTTACTTTCACCATCTGTAAAACAGGAATCCTAATATCTGCTTAAGGGTATTAAGTGAGAGGAGTTCATGAGGTAACATACGTAAAGTACCCAAATCATGGTTAGCTGATAAAATTAATTTCCTCTTTTCCCCTTCCCTGTTATGGTATAGGGAAAACAGATTTTAGGAAGACTAGTTTGGCAATGGAATACCAGGTGTATTGTAGGGAAAGGAATGGTGTTAGAACATTTGTTTGGATACAGAAGGAACCTGGCTCTGGAATTCTGAGGGCATGTATTGGGGTGGTGATGATGTGAACTGAGAGGAGAAGACAAATACAGAAATGAATCTAAGGAAGAATCTCTAAAATTTAACTGCTAGTTGGAGAGAGAAAGAAAGCAAAAAAGAAATATTCACCCAGACTTAGTATAGCAGCCTGAGGTAGCGTCAGTGTTACTGATAGTCAGGGAAATTCAGAAATTCGGTAATTAAGGCTGGAATATAAATTTGGTTTGGTTTAGACTGAGTGATAATAGGACAGAAAAGGATGTCATATAGAACAAAATGAGGCTGTCGTAGAAGGGTAAGAAATGCAGATTTGACTATCATCAAGACAAATGGCAACAGAAACCATGAAAGTGGATGATTTCACAGAAGGAGACATGTAGAAAGAACAAAACAAAACAAAAAAACAAATGATGGATGAGTCAGAACAGAATCTTGAGGAGGAAAAAAAAAAGGGCCAGTAATTGAGAATAAGAAAATGTTGCAGATTTCATGGCCAAATAAATCCTTTGACTTAATCCTATGATTAAGCAAAGATCTCACTTGAAAGAACGCTGCATTCTAAATGTTTTGTTACAGGCTGCCAGAAAAACATTTAAAGGTCTCTAAGAGAGTCTAACTGCTTTTAGTGAACACCAGTTAAGATTTGATTTAGGAAAATGTTACATTTATCTTAACTTTTCAAGCTTTACCAGTGTATTACAGAAAAGCCATAAGACAACGTAGACATTTAATTTTTTTTGGCCTCAGTTGGAGAAGACAATACCCAGCATATATTTTTCTTTCCAGTTCATAGTTTTCATGATTCTTTGAACTAGCCAAGAACATAAGAGCTGTCAGAAAATGCTTTGTGATTAAATGTAGGGAGGGTAAGTGACATATTTTCATTTTGAGCCAAAATAGGTTCACTTTAGAATTTAGACACGTTTAAGCAGTATCTGGGGGTGGGAGGAGACATTCCAAAAGTCTATTCTGTTACTATGAAAAGCCTCTTAGAAAGGAACTAACACTACAGAAGATGTTAAATTCATAAGAGAGGTTCAAGGCCATGGACCAGTGTGAAAACTGTGAGGGTGTGAGTATGTGTAGCTCATATGGTTCTTTGTTCTTGGCCTTTATGCTACATACATCTCATCATTCCACAAAACAGATTCAGAGATTTATATTACTTGAGTCCTACCAATGAAGCTCAGTGGGAAAAATTAAACAAGATAACTATTTCCCTCCAGTCTCTGGGACAAAGAAAGAACAAAGCAACACTCTCTTGGGGCCAGATAAAAGAAATAATGTAAAAGATGCATTCCCTTGGCCTTTTGAGCAAAAATATGGAAACAATAGCCACTATACAGACTCAATCTTCCACATAATTAATTTCTGTCTTTTTTTAGTATAAGGAAATATTATGTATAAAATTATCATCAAAGATCATTAAAATAAATTAAGCCCCAAATATAAAATATTCTTTCTTCTCTTTTTTTTTCTTTCTACATTTCTGCCATCCAGTAGAATACCATACTGCAGAGATAAATATCCCAAATTCTAGTTCAGAAGAAACACTTCTTATGGTAAAGTATAATCATATTATCTTTGCTAAATTTATAAACATATGATGTAATGTTGAAAAATTATTATTTGTATATAGTGTTGACTTTTAGCATATAATTTGTGCTGGTAGTAGTTTTCCACTGGCCACAACAATAATAATAATTTTTTAAAAACCCTTATTTTAATTAACTTTGAAAACTTGTGTTAATTAGAGATACATATAAACACACACATACAAATACACCAAACATACAGACACTAAATTGGTGCTCAAGAGAAAAGCAAGATCTTAGCCTATTTTATACAAAAGAATCACACAGTGTTTGGCACATAATAAGTGATCAATAAAATAGTAGCTGCTATAATCATCATCATCATAGCAATTATTAGAAGTGTCACTGACTGAAGAATAAGCCCTACTGAAAAGTAAGAGCTACATTGTCTTGATTGCTACATGATACTCTAAGAAAATGTGTTCAGGGGGAATGGTCGGTAAAGACTTGTGTTGCTTTGTCAGTTAATAGTTTGTGAATATGGCTACTTTAGGACAAACCACATGCAGCAGGAGAGGGAGACATGTTCCTAGAACTTTGCCCCAAGAGCTCCTCTGTTCAGCCTATCATTCCATCCTATTCACAACTTAAATCCCTGTGCCTTTGGCTTCTTCTAGCGAGCTAGTATAGTTTAGTGGCTTGAGGTCTAGGCTCTGATTCCAGATATACCAGGGTTTTAATCCTATTTTCATCAGTTGCTAGCTTCATGAACTTGGGCAATCTATTTAACTTCTTGTTATTCACTTCCTTCATCTATTAGTTTATGATAACAACTAGCTCATAGGGCTATTATGAGAATTAAAAAAATTTAAATTTGAATGCAAGTGTGTAGCATATAGTGAGCTCTTGATATAAACAAGATGCTATTATGGTCTCTCTTTTGGTGATGACTCTACCTTATCTGACTTTAGATATTACTCAGTGCTTCTTTCTGTCTTTTGTTTTTCCTCCCTTGGTCTAATCTCTCATGCTAGTTTGGTTGGTATTTTTGATTTCTTCCTAACGGCTGCTGTTTCTCTTAGTTTATGGCATAACCTATTCACACTTGGTGACTGCAATCTACTATTTGGGTTCTAAAAGAAAGTCTCACGATTCAGAATAAGAACAACCCAGAGCTCATAGTACTGTGTAAAGTCTTTACAAAGTGTTTTCTCCTTATGACACATGTGTGACATGCTGAAAGAATTAATTATTTCCCAATCATTGCATAAAGAACCTAATATAGCAGGTCCTCAAGTGATACCATCTCACTCATTGTCATTTCATTATAATGTTGATGAGATGCCATAGAAACTCAACTCTGATTTATATCAAGTAGCCTATGGTAAATTTGGTTTAATTACGAATCATTTGTGAAATTCCAAGACCCCATCAATAATGTTAACTAAGGAGAATCCGTACTAGGAACATATGCTACCAATAACTTTTTAGAAAAAAAGAATTACATGGAAAGTTACTTCTCAAAAAAGACAATTTTATTATTAGAAGTTATTTCTTCAAATGTTGCCAAATATAGACAAAAGATAGTTGGTGACAAAAAGTAGGACTATATGCTCACATGTTTTAATTTATCAATTTTGATTGGTTGAAAACAATATTAAACAGAGACAGAAAATAGTGCAAGGTGATGACCCCATTGCTTCTTAGGCTCAGGAGTGTGCTAAGTGCTAAGTGTTCCAGTACCTTCTTGAACATATGGAATACAGTTCTAATAACTCTTTATCATCTTATCATATATTGGTATGTTTCTATTAAGTGATTATTCTTCTCATTAGAGATCATATTTTCTAGTTTTTTTTTTTTTTTAATACACCTAATCATTTTTTTTTTATTGGATGTCAGACATTGTGATTTTTACCTTGTTGGGTGATAGATTTTTTTTTTTTTTTGTATTTCTAAGAGTATTCTTAAGTTATGTTCTGTGATGGGTAAATTACTTGGAATTAGATTAATCCTTTGAGGATTGCCTTTAAGCTTCTAGTCCCAGGCTAATTTTGTCCACTACTGAGGCAATATCCCTGTGAGCACTCTGCCTGATGTCCCATGAATTATTAGAATTTTTCTCTTTGAGTGGTACAAACAGAAAATTGTTCCCAGCTTTGAGTAAGCTCCAAAATTGCCCCTCTGCTCATTTTTTATTATTTCTCCAGCCTCAGAAAAATTTTTCCATACATGTATACTTAGCTTAAAACTTGAGAGGAATCTTTAGCAAATGTCTGAAACTCTCTCTCTCTCTCTCTCTCTCTCTCTCTCTCTCTCTAACAATCTTCTGTCTTGCAGTCTGCTTTGTGAACTCTAGCTATTTTGATCTCTCACACTTGACTTTGTCTCTTTAACTCAAGAGCTTTACCTAAACTCCCTTTCCCTATTCTGCAGGCTGAAAAATCCCTTCAGACTATCAGTTGAAGCTATTGTAGGGCTCACTACATTTGTTTTGCCTCTCTCAGGTACCATTGTCCTGTGACACTAGATGTTCCATGTCTGAAAAACATTGTTTTATATACAGTGCCTGTTTTTTAATGTTGATTCAGATGTGAAGGTAAGTCTGGTCCATGTTACTCCATCTGTGTCAGAGATGAAAATTGCCCAAGGTAATTTTTCCTAACCTTGGTTACTACATGGTAAATTTGACTTATTTAGACTGTAATGGATTTAAATTTTACTGATAGAGCCAATTCTGTATTATATGCTGGTGCTAGAAACTGTCCTTTAGAGTGTTCTAAGTCTGCCTCATAAACTCAAACCTGGTCTTCCCATCCTTCTCACAACAAAACTGACCAGTTATTAACTTTCTCATGTTGTACATTTATGAGATGAGAAAGAGATAACTTTTTTAAAAAACTATAATGAAGTGATCTGCATATGAATTGACTAATTTTAATTCAAACATGATTATATCTGAATCATTCAATCATTCATACATTAAACAAATCTTTATTGAGCATCTACTGTGTATCAAACAAGCACTATTTTAGAGGCTAGAGATAGAGCTGAGAACAAAAAGGTAAGATTCCTCTATTTGTAGGATTTATATTCTATTGTGGTAATAGGAAGACAGACAATAGAAAAGTAAAAGAAAAGTTGTTAAGGAAGGAAAAAAAAAGAAAAAAATAAAGAAAGAAAAGATAGAAAAGAAAGAGGAATAAATAAAATCAAATAAGGATGTGTAATGTAAGAAATTAAAATAGAATGACTGAATGGCTATTTTTGATTAAGTAGTAGTCAGAATGACTCTAAATAAGTTATGTCATCTGAAAGAAAAAGGAAAAATTTTAATTGTGAAAAGACCAGAGAAAAAGCTTTCCAGGTAGAAAGTTTGAATACAATTGATATATTTGAGGAAGACTAGTGTTGGTAGGTGCAGGTGGTGATGAGTCCAAGAGGTCACAGGAGTAGGCAGGGGCCAGGTTATTTATAAGGTAACTGACGAGGTTGGATTTCCTTTAGAATCATGGGAAGCCACTAGAGATTTTAAAGGAAAAGCGTAGCATGATTTGATTTATATTTCATCCCCCCTCTGACTGCTATGTAGAGAATTTTACAGGAGATTATTGAGGAGAAGAGAAAAAGCAACAGACCAAGAAGGGGGATATAGTATGATAATAATATACACTTGACCTTTGAACAATAGCAGGGTTAGGGATGCTCATCTCCCTGTATAGTTGAAAATCCTCATATAACTTTATATTTCCTCAAAACTTAATTACTAATAGCCTGTTGTTGACCCAAAGCCTTACCAATAGCATAAACAATGGGCATAGATTTTATATGCTTTACGTATTGTGTACTTCATCCTTACAATAAAAGGAAGTGTTATTAAAGAAACCATAAGGAAGAGAAAATACATTAACAGTATTTATTGAAAAAAATCCACATATAAGTGGACTCACACAATTCAAATCTACATAGGTAAAGCCTTTACTGTATATGGAAAGAAATGGTTAGCTTGGGATAGGTTTTGTAGGTAGCATCAATAAGACTTGATTAATTGAATGTGCAACATGCAGGATAATTTGTAGATTTTGACTCAAACAACTGGGTGAATAGACATATTATTTACTGGGGAACATTAGGAGTAAAGCAATTGTGAAAAACAATTCAGTAGTTTTGTTTTGGCCATGTCAATTTTGAGGAGTTTACTAGAAAATCTTATGGAGATATTGAGTAGGAGTTGGATATATAAATCTATAGTTCCAGAAAGTGACCAAGGCTAGAGAAGTAATTTTGGGAATTGTCACAAATAGATGGTACCTAACATGTTGAGTATAAGGAAAGGCAACAAGGAAGAGTATGTAGATAGAGAAGAAAAAGGGGATCCATACAGCATCCTATAAATGTCAACATCTGAAGTTAATCAGGAGATTAAAAAAAGAAGACTTAGAAGGAATAAACTCTGGGGTGGGGGGAAAACCAGGAAATGTGTTATTCTGTATCAAAAAAAAACACTTAAAAATAAGAGAATGGTCAATGTATCAAATGCTGACGAGAATATCTGATCAGAACTAAAAAAATTGACCGTTGGATGTGACAACATGAAGGTCATCAGTAACATTGATTAGAATAAGTGTAGTGCTGGTGGGACTGAAAAACTGGAGAAAGAATATAAAGTGAAAAGGTGAAAGGCAGTGTTTACGGACCATTCTTTAAGGAATAAACTATGCTGTGAATGGGAGCTGAGAGATGGGACAGAAGCTGGAGTTAGAAGGAGGTCAAGAAAGGATTTATTTTATTAATGAGAGGAAATACCCAACATGTTTTAGAGAGGGGGCAATAATTCAGTAGAGAAGCAGAAATAGCTACAGGATAAAGAGGAAGTAATTGAAGTAACAGAGTCCTTAAAAGAAAAAAGAGAGGGCTGTAGAGCAAAAAGTGCAGGAGTTGGCCTTGCATAACCCAAGGGACACTTTATGTATGGTCATAGGTGAGTACAGATATGAATAGATTGTTTATTTCAAGGTGTAAAGGTACATGAGATACTGTCTAATTTTCTTTTTTAATTATGAAGCAAGGTTGTCAGCTGAGAAAGTGTTAGAGGAGAAAGGATATAGCAGGATTGAAGATAGTAACACATAAAATAGTGATTTTGGAGAGTCATATGATAAATAGAATTTCTGAGCCGTGTTGTATGCCCCTTTGAGTTTTATGGCCATGCAATAATTCAAACTCAGTAAGTGTATATTTTTCTCCAGGAGAAATTGTTTGGCTGTAGGCTGAGATTCATTATATTAGCTGAGTTTAATTAGGACTGGGATTTTTCCAAGAGAGTATGATGTAAAAAGAAATAGGGGAAATAGTTAAGATTTTGGCAATGCATTATTTTAATGATGAATATGGAATCTAAGCCCTAGCTAAGGAAGGGAAGTGAGCAAATGAAGGAGGTAATAAACAGTAAAAAAGTTGTAGAATTTATGAACTGAGGATTTTGATGGGGTAGAAGAATAGTTGAGGAGGGTTAGGAGAAAAGCTAATTGGCAGGACAAGACTAAATTGCATTTGACTGAAATATTTAATGATCCACTAAGAAGACATAATTTAGGGAGTAAGTATATTTTGGATTGTTAGAATTTTCAGTGTGGAAAGTATTTTTCATTGTATATTTTTTGGCCAACAACCAAAACTCACCATCAACCATTCAATTACACCTGAAATTTGGCCTTCCCCCTACCCTTAGATATTCTCTTGGCTCTACATTCAGAATGGGAGTAGAAAAATTTTTCAACTAGAAAGGTCCACAAACACTGAGTTTGGGTTTAGTCCCACACTTATGTTTTTATATTGGTTATAAGGTTATAGGAAGCATAAAGTAAGAAGTTTATATCCTAAGCCTTGCCAGTTTCAGACTCCATGTCAGCCTTGCAGTTACTTTCCTTTTTAATATCTACCTTGACTCAGATTCTTTGCTCAGAAAGGACACATTTTCATATAGACTGAACTGAAACTAAATGCCTTTTTAAGGGTTAATATTCTCTTCATAGAGGACAGCCATGGCAACCAGGAAACCCTCTGTTCTCAGTATACAAATAGCTTCTCTTTTTTTTTTCCTTTATGGCTTTTTTATAGAGCACGGGAACTAGAATATGGCCAATCTATCATCCAATGCCATACATTCCAGAAAAACTGAAATCATTAAAAACTATCTCCAATCTTAACCAAAAATATAGATATGATCCTTTGATTTTTTTTGAAGTCAGATTAACTCAAAATACTTGTTTAGAGGAAAAGGAATTTGAGAAATGAACATTTGACAAGAGTTGTCTCTTCATGTGTCAATTACTGGTAGTCAAATTATTTTCTTCATTCTGTTGTTTATGAAAATATAAACCACATTCTCTATTTCTAGGCTGACAATCTGGAAGTCAAATAGATAGTTATAAATGGTTTCTCTGAATTTATATAGGAATTTCACATCAACATGACAATATGAAGTGACTGCATTTTCTACAGTGCTGGTGTTAAATTCATTGAGCGTGATACCTTCCTAAAATAAAGTTATCTTATACAAAGTGTTTCCTTGCATTTTCCCATGTAAAAGAGAAACTGCCTCTTATCAGGCAGTTGACTTACAATCGTTTTCTTTTTCTGTTTGTGTTGGCTTCCAAGATATTTGAAGATTTCCATGCTTAATCCAGGTATCCCCCCTTTTTGAAAGTTCGCTTTACTTCCCTTCTCTTTTATGAAAGACCTGTATTAGTATCTGTTTTTGCTAACATAAAGAAATCCGAAGAGGATTTTCACTTTTAGGGCAGGAGGCAAAAAGCAAAAATAGGGTTCAGCATTTGTTTTGCAACAGCTATTATAAAGGTAGCATGTACCCTAAACGGCAAGAGTGGCCCCACAAAGATCCTTCTCTAGAACTACACTCGGCATCTCAGCAAAACTGAGAGCTTTGAACTCTCTGTGGGCATCTTTATCTCCATTTATTTTTGTGCATCTGTTACCAAAACATGTCCTAGGATAATTGCTTCTTTATGCCATTTCTGTTTATGAAAGTTTTCATAGAAACGCTCTACTTTCAGATAGTGGGGGAAAACTGTTTTTCTAATTTTTCTGATAAAATCGGGTCTCCTGTCCTCCTGAAATTTTATATTGTATCAGATATTTGTTTAATTTTGGGTAATAGAATTGGGATTTCAGAATGTTAAATTTGAAGGAAATGAGAAAACAGAGTATATTTGCTCAATTTGTGTAATGTAGAAAAGTAAGCTCAGAAATTCTATGTAAATTGCATAGCTAAAAACTAGCAGAGTCAGTACCAAACTAAGGTTTTGTCTATGTTTAGTGCAGGGTAAAAACAAATTAATCTAGAAGTTTATACTTGATGTATAAATTTTTCTGTCTGTTTTAAACATAATGTTATTGCTTCATATTATTCTATATGGGTGAAATTTGTTCACCCTGGCTTGACTCCAAGATTTCATAAGGTAGGCTCTATTCAGTCTTCCAATATTCAATAAACAATTAAATAAACCACAGGGTGAAACTGGACTATTTTTAGTCAATTAAACGTTATTAATGGTAATGCTTAACTTTTTTTCCTGGAATATTCTAGGTTTTTCCTATTTGAAATCCTAGAAAAATTGGAATTTTACATGGTGACTTTTAACCACAGAACTACATTAGTATGTTTAATTCAAAACTTCACATTTAAAATTTACTCAAAGAATGCTTTATAAAACTGACAAACTCTTCTTACTCCAACCATAACACACGCTCACGTGCACACACACATACACACACTCAACACACATTTCTATCATGGAAAGGATCTGAAATTTTCATTAGGATTGAAGATGTGGGAATTATGTTTCCTGTACACTCAGACTTTCTTACACCAATTCTCTTAAAGGCCAGTGAAGGTAGGACTTCTCTGCTGAGTGGAAGGACTTCACTCGTGCCCGGTTCAGCGTTATCTTACAAATCTTTTCTGTGTGGCAAATTCCTGAACCATTGCTTTATTAAAATTACTTTTCTGAACTGTTAAAGCACCCTTTATTCTGTAGTGCTTTAAAATGATCTTGTTAACATCTAAAAATAGATTGATTCATGTTCGTAACTTTTAATCCTACACTTCCTAGTGGGATAGATAGTAATGGGAAGTAAAATAATAATGGAGAATAAGCAGCAAGAATGATAAAATAAGGAAAAGATGTAGCTAAAGTAGATATTGATAATTGCTCCCTAACATGTAATTCTTGTTTTGACAATTATTATCCTAGTTAGTAGGGGGAAATAACCCTGTGTAATGAGGCATGTGGTGGTAGCACAGTTTAGGGCTAGGTCTGCTGGCCACAAGAGGAACCCCTCATCTAGCATTGGGCATAGTCTGAATGGATATTAGCATACAAGAAGAGTTTGAGTGGTGATGGGTGATAACAATTAATTCAAGATGAGCAAATGAAAGGCAATGAGAACAAATTGTGGTAGATACGGGAAAGGGAAAAAAGCAATTTACTTATATTATCCTAGTCGATAGGAAAAAACTCTCAACCTAGGTGTTACTAGCTCCATTTTACAACAGGTTAGGTGGAGATATTTGTGAAATATAATTCTACTTGGTTTCAAAGCCATGTTCATTCTCCTCTATGACACTGCAGAAAACCAAGTCCTAGATTCAAAAGTCAAGACCAGAGAATTTCTTCAGCTAATGAAATCAAGAAACGTGGGTTTAAGCATGAAGCGATTATGCAAATTTTAATCATAGTTTGCAAATCTGAGTTTCTTTGGTTCTATGTATTCTACTTCCTTTGGGTTCTGACTTTTAAGAGTCATGCAACATTAGCATATGCAAAATTCCCAAATAACTTCAACTAGACTTAGGAGTACTTAGTGTCTAATATTTTAGATAGGAATAACATTTTTAATACTAATTAAAAGAAAAAAAAACAGAAAAATGAGGATTACATTTCTCTTCCTCTCTGAAAAAGAGATCACTCAGAATGAAAGAAAAAGTACCAGTCTTTATTTATGCTGGTCACTATGGCAGCCAGTGGCCTCATGAATCTATTGAGTTCTTCGGGTATGCCTAACCTGAACTGAGATGTGCTTTAAGTGTAAAATACACACTACATTTAATACTTAGTTTGCAAAAATTGTAAAATATCTCATTAATAGTTTTGTTATTGATTACATGTAAAGTATAATAATTTGGATAGGTTTGGTTAAATAAAATGTATCATTAAAATTAATTTCACTTGTTTCTTTTTATTTTTTTTAGTGTGGCCACTAGAAAATTTAAATGATATATGTAGTTTGCATTTGTGGCTGGCATCATATTTCTATTGAATAATGTTAGTCTATACTGTCCCCAACTCTATCTCTCCATGAACATATTCCATGATATCGTTCAGGCTTTTAGGTATTTCTCACATCTGGAAATGTCTACTTATGCATTACATATGTAATGTATGACATGCTTTTCTCTCTCAAGTTATATTTCAGCTTCCCATATATTTCTCAGTTCAGAGAATGCCCATTTGTGCACAGTTTTGTATTTCTATGGACCTAGAAGTGCACTATCTGACACTTTCTCTGGAAAACCTACAAATTGTCTCCAAATTTTGAAGAGGAATTTTATTAAGAATACTGGTAAACAAAATAATTCAACCAAAGTAAGTTACTACATGTAGGTAGTTAATATTTTAACTCAATAAAAATTTTGGCTTGTGTTTATTTATTCCTCTCTTTACTCATTCATTTATTCCACAGATGTTAACAAAGGCTTCCTGAGAAAGATGCCTGTTATGTAAGACTGTCCCAGGCCATGGGGACTGAAGTTCAAGGAATGCAGGACATGTCATCAGTTGTAGAAACTTTTGACATTGATTACTTATTTAATCAGTCTCAGCACATGGCTTCGAGCATTCATTTATGTAGTTGTTAAAATAGAGGAATTGCCTTATTTCTTAAATGTATCTTTAGACATACCAGAAGACCTCTCAAAGAAGGAAACAGACCCTGAATTTTACTTTTCCATAAAAGGAAATGTTCTCTAGGCTTTAGAACAACAGCAAAATTCCTGAAATATTTTTGCCTCTGTTAAGGCTTATATAATATTTTAAAGAGATTGTTGATGTTTAATTCTAATATTATGCTGAGTCTCAATGTAATTTTGAGACTTGTCATCATAAATGATACATCTAGTAATAAACCGAAATTTTCATTAATATAGATAATCTCTTATATCTCACCAAGTTCTTTTACTGAATAGGATTTCTGCCTTTTTTCATATCGATATTTCCTTAATCTAGTAAATAAAATAATTTTTGAGTATTATTTTGAAAAGAAGAATAAAAAATGATGAAGTGGGGTAAATTAAAAAAAAAATCCATGTGCCTAAATTTACTGTTGAGAGACAGTAAATTATTTTCTTTCAAAAGTTTGTTGTCAGAAAATTTTCAGGCCACAGTCCAAAGTAATCAAAGCACCAATCATAGTCAGTCCTAGTCATCAAAATAAGTTACTATTGCCTAAAAATAAATACATGATACTTCCTTTGTATGTAGGAATAGATTCATTAAGGAAAAACATAATATCCTCACGGGGAACATCTCCAAGTACCAAGACCTCAGCCATGGTGGATGTCAAAGAAAATGCTTCAAGGCTACAACTGCCAAGACAGGACACTTAGTTTTATGTCCTCTTTTAGTGGTAAAACCATGTAATCAGTATGAATTATTCCATAACATTTGGGTATGTAAATATATTTTTCCAAATAAAATTAAATCGTATACTGACTTTATCTGCCAAGCCTTTGGAATTTCTCAGGCACAGAGTTTTCTTTTTCTTTCTTTCTTATCTTTTTAAATTTTTTTTTTTTTGAGTTTGAATTACTCTCTCGGGTTTTTATAAAAACTCCAGGGCCTCCTGAATTTATTAGGGTATAAGGCTAAAGTAACAAAGAGACCTATACGTACAGTGCCTTACACAGTTAAAAACATTTCTTTCTTACTTAAAATTCTGAGTAGTAGCCAGGGGTTGGTGGGATTGTTTTTCTGCATTGGTGACTTGCTTTTCTTAACTCAAGGGTATTCGATCCAAATGGTTTAATGCCTGCATTTAAGCTAAGGAAAAGAGAGAGATGTCAGGCTTCCTTCTTTTATGAGTGTGACCTTAAGTCTGTACAAATTATTTCTTCTTCAGTGGTCAGAAGGTGGTCACATGGCTATATCTATATCCATACGAACTTGGGAATGTAGTCATTAGTTGGGTGCCTCAATAAAATTTCTCTCACCATGGACATAGGAGGAAAGGAATAGCTAGAAGCCCCCGCCATTTTTTCAATCAAAGAAAATTACAAACTGGTCTCAAGATTGAAGCACATAATTGTCATCACTGAAATGATTATGGTCAAGTCCATACAGTCCATGTGAAGGTAGATTGCTTCACTTTTTTAGTGTTTATGTCACTGACATCCATCTATCCAGGCAGCCAACTCTGTCATCTTTTGGAATTAGAATGGCTCTAAAGCCAAAAGAAGGGCTCTAGGCTCTGCCCTTTGAAAACCTGCCTCTCCTGTGTCTCTTAGTCTGGGGGAACAATTTTTTTCTAGGTTTGTCACACTTCTTCCTCTTAAATTCCAGTCTCTGAATACCTTCGTATCCTGAGACAATTCCATTCTATTCTTCATAGGCCCTTGAACTCTCAAATAATAGACCAGAAATAAACCAGACTGAGAAAGACAAACACTGTATGGTATCACTTATATGTGGAATCTAAAACAAACAAATAAACAAACAAAAACCCAGTCACACTTATAAAAACAGAGAGCAGAAAAGTGGTTACTAGGGGCCTGGGGTAAGGGAAAAAGGTAGAGTTGGTAAAAGGGTATAAATTTTCAGTGATAAGATGATTTTATATGTCAATTATACCTCAATAAAGCTGAAATTAAAACAAAAAACAAACAAATATATTTTTGTCTTCTCAAGAAAAACTGGAAGATGTGGAATGTGGAAAGTGTGGGCTTGCATTTCTGTGGGGGTGGAGCTGAATAACAGCTACCCTGTTTACAAAGAATATGTCTTTGCACCATTCACAGGCATCTCTTCCACATCTTACAGTTATATTACCTGTCTTAGCTCTTATGAGCATTTTCTTAGACATGCTGTTTATAACAGAGACCTGGCTTTTGTCTAAAGAGAGTAGGAAAATAATTTTTATTTTCTTTTGAATTTCTACGAAGCAAAAACCAAGGTACAAATTAGTAGCTCCCATTCCACACCCCCCAAAACCACAAATGAAAACAGACTTCAATAATATTGTGCTAATATTTTAGTATATAAAAGATGCTAATATGTGAAAAACAAAAGAATAATTCTATGATCCAAATATGATGAAAGGTTTTATTTTCCAGTCAAAGAAACCATTACTACAAGAGACTGAAATCACCAGATTACAAAAGACACCAATTTGTTTTCTGTTTGCGAAAAATCAAAGAACATTGAAGAAGTTATTTTAACTTTTCACTTAATAATATTGCTGAATAATAATGCATGTTTTACTACTTATTTCTCTTAAGTGGAATCTCAGCAGGATATTCTAAACTGTGTGTTCTGTCATTTCAATTTTCTGTGATTTTATCATTATGTAAGGCAATGAAAAATACATATTGAATAATAAGCCCTTTGTAGTGTTTATTCAAAAAAATATTTAACACATATGCCAGGCACTTCATTTGATTCTGGAAATTCAGAAGTAAATAAGACAAACTGCTTGTAAGTTGCTTGTATGGGTCAGTCAGTAACCCCCATAAAAAGTCTTGAAAATTATAATACTGTGGAATGTTTATCCCCATATGTTCTGTCAACTGGGTATTAATAACCTATCCATCTACAATGCCAAAAATCGAGAACAAATAATTTAAAATAACGTGTTTGTTTTATAGAATTAACCTTCTAGCAATGATAAACTCCAGGGTAGAAAATGGCTTCTCATCACATAGAATCATGAGTAAATTGGGCCAAAAGCAAATCACAAACTGTAGAGAGGATTTAACATAAAATTTAAACTTTTGAGTGCTGGGGTTTTTTGAATTTATAAAACGTTCTAGATGGTGAGGGGGAAGTCAAGTTGCTACCAAGAAGTTCTGCGCAAGCATTTCTGGTAAATTGCCTTAAAGAAGTTTTAGAAGATGAGGGTCTGAACCTTTAAGCTCCCAGTAATTTGTTGTTATTTATTTTCTCATTCTAAGTCAATATTAACATTTACCTTAATTTTGCATTTATAAATTTGAATTCTTTTTCTTAAAGAGCCTAGTTCCTCCTCTCTACAAGTCTTGGATCTGCCCTGCTTTGTGGGTATCATAGTGAGACTGGGATTAATGGAGAGAATCTAACAGATACAATTAGAAGAAATAAAGTGTTTTTTTTTTTTTTTTAATTGAAAAGAATACAGAAATTTATCCTGTGTGGAGATGTCCATATAAATTAAAAGAAATGCATTATTTTTCCTGGTGGAGAGCAGTTTCTCAGGCTTTCTCAGCATCTTCATTTGGACATGGGTTGGTAATGTGCAGTGAAGACACGTTAAGTAACAGAATATGTCACTCCAAAATATATTTCTTCAGCATAAAGATTATTTTGAGCTAATTATTTTGAGAAACAGCAGACACAGGAGAAGCTCTTAAAACAGAGCAGAAGTTAACCTTTTGTAAGAGAAATTTACTTTTATAAAAGAAATCTTCATTTGTAAGGCATCTTCCTCTCTGTGCAAGAAGAGAAAGATAATTAAATCACAAAAGAATCTTATTAATAGAGAAGGCACCAACTTAAATCTGCATAACAAACCTTACCCTTATTTACCTGTGCTTTTCCTGGTAACCTCTCCATAGCTGGCCTCCTCACAACACCTTTCTTCTTTCATCCTTAGTTCAAGACAGTATTTAATCTGGAGTTCTAAGCCACCTCGGAGAGTCACTCGTTTTCCCATGGGTATCTCCCATGTATACATGAGGTATACATGTTAATAAACTTTTGTTTGTTTTTCTCTTGATCTCCCTTTCATTACAGGAGTTTCAGCACTTGGTTAAAAGAGGAAAAATTATTTTTCCTCCCCTACACAGGCCTGAGAATACTCTCTTTTGCCATTTTTAGTCCCCAAATGATTGTTTTAGGGGACTTTGGTGAATGATCTGCCTGCTAGCCAGTTTCAACTGTAGAGAAAACCCAGAGTACAGCTGTGTTCCCTCTGTAGCTGGCTGAGGGGAAAGTCCAGTTTTAGGCATCTTGGGTGTTCCACTCGAACAACGCACTCTGTGTCCCTTAACGCCTGTGTCCTCAATCCATTCCTAGGTGGTATGAATTGGTCTGAAGACCATAATAAAGAATAATTTCCTGCATTTTTTTTGATGTGATAAGATTGTTATGTTGGAGCATGAAGCTTTTTATACACTTTGATGAGAACTGAAAATGTGCTATTTTAAAGCTGCAAGGTGAATAGTAGCCTACATACTTATATGTCATCTCTTTTCCTTCCTAACTCCCTGCTTGGGTGATATAAGGCTGGTTTAGTAGTAGAACTGAAGCTGAGAATAAGTTCCTTAGCATCCTGAAAAGAAGAAATATGTGTGAGGACATATTATTTATAACACAAGGGAGGTAAGGAGAGGCCATGAACTTTGGGGAAGTTTGCCTTTTCAGCAGAATCTGGAGTAAAGACCCCTAACCTTTCAAAGGAGGATACCTAGCTAACAGGCGACTTCTGAATCCAGAACAGAATTATTCTCATATAGTGATCCTTTGGGAAGACCTGACGATCTCCCAAATCCTAAGAGCTTTAGAGGGGCAATTGCGTTGTTGAGTTACACTGATCTTGTTTCATAGGGTTAGATGAGAACTCATCTCATGCTCCCTTCACACCCAGAATAACTTGAACACCACCATCACACTTCAAGAGAGATCTCAGTTTGCCTACTTATCTGGAAAAAAAACTTCTATTTTAACTTCATTATCTACAAACCTATTTCTGGATTGGTCTGCATAGGTGCTGAGGTAACCATGTGCCCTGATATAAGAACACAAAAGTATGGCACAGATTTTTTAAAGAGCTAAGTAACCTATTGAGGGAAGATGAAGCAGAATATCAAAATAGAGGGCTGCTACTAAAGCAGAATCAATTGTAGTAATAGAAGCACTCTATAGTAAAGGAATGAAAATTTGAAAGATGATATGATTACTGAGAGAAAACAAAAAAGAACTTTCTGGAATTAAAAAATATAATGTCTTCACTTGACTTCCAGAAAAACTCTCTTGTTTAATAACTTAACTTCTCTTTCTTGTCTCTTCAGGTGGATTCCTCTGTTCTCCAAGAATGACCTTAGATAAAGTTGTCTTCTTTATCTAAACTAACTCCACTATGTGACTCATCTATATGTCTGCTACTTCCAAATTTATATCCTCAGTTTAAATCTCTCTCCTAAATTCCAGATTTATATATATGTAGATATATAAGTAGGCAGATATATTCTTTAGGCAGAATAATGTCTATGACTAAATCTCTAGAATCTGTGAATATGTTGTCTTGCATAGCAAAAGTGACTTCGTACATGAGTCCTTAAAGGTTAAAGAGGAAGCAGTTCAGAGAGATGAGGTTAAGCAGGAGTGGGGATTTGAAGAGTAAGAAGGATGCATCCCTCCCTTGCTGACTTTGAAGATGGAGGAAGGGAGAGATAAACCAAAGGACATAAAAGGTCTCTCTGGAAGTTGAAAATGACCCTTAGGTGACAGCATGGGGGTGGAAAAATAATTTTTCTTTTGCCTTTCTAAATTCTTCTGGCTGAACTAATAATCAAATTAACATGAGTTAGAGTAACAGGAGAAAGTGACCAAATTTATTAAAGACGTACATATAGGAGTTCCATAAGGACTTGAGACCTGAGAACAGATGGGGTAGTTGAGGCTTATATACTACCTTGAACTGAGAAGAAAGGGGGAGTTGTGATATGGGACTTCAAAAGGCAGGAAGGCAATTCACATAGAGATGGAAAAGCAAATGTTTGGTAAATGAATGTTTGCTGGGCCATCTTTAATAGTGGAAAACAAAGAGGACTTTGATCAAAGAGGCCTTGCTAGGTTCCTCCCTTTCCATTACACACTAGTTCCTATTGAACTATAGTTATCTATAATAACAGCTCCCTTCCTGGAGGTGGTCTTCATCTAAATTATTTTAGATGGTTAGAGAGAAAGTTAAAGTTTTTAATGTACCTTTTGTTTTTTAAAATAACCAGCTTAAAATAATCAGTATCCCCAAAATATTTGAGGTTGCAAACTGTGCTTCCCCTCTCAATAGCCAGTAGGTAAACAGGGATCTAAGCCCTACAATTACAAAAACTAAATTCTGCCAATAACTAGCAGGAAACTGATCTCTCCTAGAGCCTCCAGAAAGAAAGCCAGACCAACACCTTGATGTTAACCCGATAAGACTCATGTTGAGATTCTGACCTACAAAACTGTAAGATAATAAACATACATTGTTTTAAACTACTGATTGTTAACTTAAAAATAAAAGGCCAAAATGAGAGGCAACAAGCATTTATTTGAGATCAAAAAAAGAATAGCTATTCTGGCAGCACTGAGTCAGTCAGAAACTCAGATAGTGTTCCCATTAGGAGACAAAAGCAAGGGGAATTTTTGAGAAATGGAAAGTGAACAATTACATCAATAGAAGAAAGACCTTTCTATTGGTGCAGATAAACTCACATAGTGATGCTAATTCTAAACAACGTTTTAAATTTTCAGTCTAATAGTCATCAGTTTGGTTGTCACATTATCTATTTTCTTGCTCTCCTTGCAAACATTTCTTTGGGACACAGTATTGCTTTAGGCTCAATCTGAAGGTTATTTTGCCCTATTGTAATATTTCAAAGGTTTGAGGCATAAGACATGTAAGGCGGTTCCTCTGGGATGGCAGCTCTGACTCCATTTTAAAGTATATAATATATATTACGTAAAGTTGTGGCAATTTATTATAGCAGCAATAGAAAACTAACATAATATTCAACTACCAACTTGACACTCCATTTAGATATTTAATAGATGTTTTAAACTCAGCATGTACAAAACTGAATTCTCAGTCTTTTCTCAAATATGTGCAGATTTCCACATTTCAGTTAATGACAACTCCATTTTTCTGATTGTTCAGGCCAAAAACCTTGGAATTGTGCTTGATTTCTCTCTTTCTCTCATACACTCTGTAGCCAGTCTACCAGGGATTCATGTGAGTTCTATCTTCAGAATAAATCAACATCCTACCTTTGTCAGGGTCACTACCCTGATCCCAGCTATCATAATCTTTCACAAGAATTAGTGAAATACCTTTCCTATGGGTCTCCCTTTTTCAGTGCTTGATGCCTAGAGACTTTTTATAACAGGGTAGACGGGGAGACACAGAGTGGGCCTGTTGAAACGTTTCTCATGTTATATAACTCCTCTGCTTAAAATGCTTCAATGTCTCCCCATTTCACTGAGAATAGGGGCTACCAGAGGAAAGTACAATATTTTAGATGATACACTCCACTCTTCCTTATTATTTCTAAATTTATTTCCTATTATACTTCCCATTACTCACTCTGCTCCAGTTTTATTGGTACCTAAATCAGACAGTCTTCTGCCTTAAAGCCAAGGTCAATTTACTGGTTGTTCTCTTTGTCTAAAAAGCTCTCCCCTCAGATATTAGTGTAGCTAACTATCTCACATCTTTCATATCACTACTCAAATCTCATTCTCTCAATGAGGACTACTCTGCCTGTTAGTACGGCCATCTGCAGCTGCCTTCCTGTATTCTTAATCTTCCTTACCTTACTTTATCTATTTGTTTTGTTCTCTTCTATAGCACTTACCACTTTTGGGTTGCCAATACTATTTTTAAATTTTTTTCAATTATAGTTGACATACAATGTTACATTAGTTTTAAGTGTACAACACAGTGAATAGACATTTATATAACTTACAAAGTGATCACCATGATAAAAATTCAGTACCCATCTGACACCACACATGGTTATTGACTATATTTTCCATGCTATAACTCTATGGCTCCATGACTATTTTGTAATTACCAATTTGTGCCTCTTAATCCCTCCATACTTCATTCATAATCCCATTATGTCCCCAATATGGCAACCATCAATGTCCCCTGTATCTATGAGCTTGTTTCTATTTAGTTTGTTCATTTATCCTGCTCTGTAGATTCCACATATAAGTGAAATCATATGACATTTGTCTTTCTTTGTCTGACTTACTCCACTCAGCACGATACCCTCTAGGTTCATCCATGTTGTCATAGATGGCAAAATTTCATTCTTTTTTATGCCTAATATTCTATTGTATATATGTACCACCTCTACTTTATCCATTCATCCACTGATGGACATCCAGGTTGCTTCCATATCTTGCTTATTGTAAACAATGCTGCAATGAACATATGGATTCATATGTCCCTTCAAAGCAATGTTTTGGGGTGTTTTTTTTTGGATAAATACTTAGAAATGGTCCTTTTTTGTCTCTTGTTATAGTCTTTGTTTTAAAGTTTATTTAATCATGATTTAGAATATGAGAAATGAGGTAGCTACCTCCAGGAGTTTAATATGAAAATAATAACAAATTTAATATGAAAACAATAATGAATTAAAAAAAAAAGATAGAGGTGAAGTAATAACTCATAAACCAATAGGAAGAAAAACATTCTGAGCTGAAAAAGTGTTGTATTTTTAGATCGAATGAGCTTAATACTCACCTTTTATCTTTTGAGAGAATTTGACAGATCAAATAGCCAAAGAATAAGTAAACATATACAGGGGAGGAAAATTTTCCTCAGCCCTCTAAGAAGGGGCCCTGGTTGGTTTTGAAAATTAAACCAAAAAAGACAGATTAATAAAATAAAAGCATAAAAATTTATTTAACATAAGTTTTATGTGACATAGGAGCCCTCGAAAGGGAATGAAAACCTAAAGAAACAGATCTGAGTACGTGCTGAAGTTGATGAAGAGTGGGCAGTCATTGAGAAATAAGAGAGGTTGAGGAGTATGAAGTTAGTGTGGTAAAAGGGAAACTTAGCAAGATCTGCTTGTTTGGATTCTACTTGGCTGTCCCTTTGTCTTCAGAGATAAGGGTGCTCCTTCCCTCCTGGTACAGGGAGGGCACCCCTCACATAAAGATTTTATGACCTGGTTCAGAAAGGGAGAGGGCATCAGAGTAACCTTCCTGCTTCTCCTGTTTTCTCAAACTCCTTCAGCTAAAAACATTCAATATGCCAAGAGGCCATATTTTAACCCCATCACATATGAAGAAACTGAATACTAAAATTAGCAGATTAATTATTCATATGCATATCTATTTCTATACATGATAAGCAGGGACCGCAGCAGGTTCTTTATTTCCTTGTGCCTTTGAACACTGACACCATTACTCATGTCCTTGAGAACTAGTAGAAGACTTTATTCAGGTGTTGATATGGTGGTGTGAGGTGTGAGGACAGACTTAGGAGTCTTGTCCGCCTGGCTCAAATCTGTCTCTTTTGCTCACTTGCTCTGTAAACTATACCTTCCTAAGCCTTGGTTTACTGTGAAAATGGGATAAAACCTACTTGACAGAACTGTTGTATGTGATAATGAGTAAATGCTTCAGGAAGATCTAGCACAATGCCTGGCACATTTTTGGCATTTCGCAAATAGTAATTATTGGTATTAATAACTGAGAGTTGGGATAGTAAGGATAACGTGTAGGGAGATCAAATATAGATATCTTTTTAGATCTCTTTATCCCTTTTATGAAGATAATTTCAAAAATAATTTCCGTAGAGAGTTCTCAATAAAAGGCATCAATGAAAGTAAGTAAACAAGGCCTAAGAAAGAACATCTGAATTCTTTAAACTGGTTAAGAATCATCACAGATGAGACAAACTCTAAAATAAATAAGAACTCTTGCATAACATGCACTTCAAAATTATGTATCATTAACAGGTGGCATTAGAAGATTTAATATTCTTCCCTAATAACTAACAGTCTGTCAGGAAATAATTTGGTTAATAGGAAAATTCAGGTTGAAACTGTCTGAAGTTATACTAAATTGTTTCATAATTGTTAAATGGCTCTAATCTGCATATATATATATATATATATATATATATATATATATATATATATAAAATGGATGTGTTTTAGTGCATCTTCCTTAAGTGAATTCTTGATAATTAGCACAAAGATAATAGGTAAGACAACAAGTAAGACAATTTTAGGGAGACTGCGGTGTCACAATCATACTTTCCTCATTCTCCTAAGTAGTGAATCATCTAGCAGTCTGCTAATTTTGAAGAATGCAGAAAAAGTAGGGCAGTGTGTGGGAGTTTTTTGCTTCACTCACTTTGATATCCCTAGCACCAAACACTGGACAGGGCACATAACAGGCATTTTAGTGAAATACTTGCTAAAGAACGAATAAATATAAGAATGAAGAGTAGGCAAATCCTAACAACTCAATGCCTAAGGTCATATGAGTAAAACACTGAACTCCTTTTCCACCTGTTCTCCCTTTTCCATCAGGAAGTGGTTGAATTCCCTGTTCCTTACTCTCTATCAGTTGGGGCTTTGAAACTTACTTAATGACTACTGTGATGCAAATTATCTGTCTTTCTGACACACAAGATGTTTTTCTTGATCTTTAACTCCAGACTTTTCCCCTGCTTTGTGCTGCTTGAGCTGCCAGATTAGAAGGTACCATTAGCATTTTAGAAACAACAAATTATTAATCCAAAGGGAAGAATTATATGGAAATTTCTGTGTTTCCTAGAAGTATCATTCAGAATAGTAGAGCAGGCTGCATTACAAAAATTTGAGAAGGCTGCCTTCCTGGTATGGACCCCAAGAAGAAATTCATTTGATGTGACCCCAAGAAGAAATTCATCTACCGAGATGAACTCCCCGTGGTCAACCAAGGGCCCAAATTTTATACATAATAAAAGCCTAGTGATCGTTTGCTGACAGGGGCTTCTCACAGACTCTTCACACTGGGAAGAAACTCAGACTGAACTCTTGGCTTCCAGCCTCTGCCCTGCTTGTTTACACCACTGTCCAAGTCAATCGCTGCAGGGAAATCCTGGTTTTATCTTTCTGCCAGCAGACTAAGACCTAACCCATCCAATCAGAAATGCACAATTAGATATCTCATTTATATGAAGTGGACCTAACTGGGAAATTGGGCAGGAACTTTTGCTGTAAACGGCAGCCTCCCCTTTGTCTTGGTGGAACACAATTTAGGTTGCTACCTGAATCTATGTCTCCAAGCAGTAGCTCCTTTTTGCTCAAATAAATGCTTTTTATTCTTTGTTACAGTCTAGAATTAATTTCAGTTTATACTGGCCCTACTACAAATCACACCACCATTGAGCACATTGTTTGTTTATGGCAGCTCCCCCAATAGGATAAACTAAAATTCCCACAAGAAACTTTACTTATGAAAGCCATTCAGAATTTCTCAGTATTGCTGAGAAACATTCCTTTTTCTTCAGGCAAAGAAAGATAATCTATAAATGAATGTTCAATTTTACATGTCATTCATTTTTATAAAAAAGGATCCAATAATACAAGTTGCTTTTATATTGTTATTAGGTAGCTAGCCAGACATGAGTGACAGGGAAAACAAATAGGGTTCCAGCCTAGAGACTGCCCAAAGAACATCCCAATGGTGGTAGAATTCTGGTTATGCACATGCACAGTAGGCAGAGTTATATAGCAGCCAGGTGTCAATCAAAATGACCTCACATGCCAATCACCTAGGAATACCTTTGGAACCACTCATTAAGGCCCAAATATAGTGCAGACATTCTCACTGCTGGAGTCTTTTGTGGTCTTTGTTGTTGTTGTTACAGTGCTGTATTACAGCTCTTCACTGAAATCTTGTGAAATCTAAATCTCACTGACCTGTGATTCTTCACTGCATCAATGAAGAAGAACTGAGGAAAAATGCTAATTAACACTTCTGTGCTGTTACCTCCCTCCCCTCCTCCCCACCTCGCCCTATATTGTTGGGGCTACACTGAAGTTCAAATTGGCCCCAATGGTAACAGTTTTTTTTGGGGGGCGGTGGGATTTAACTTTTTTAATCTCTTGTCTCTTCCCTGCATTATTCCCCCCTAAGAGATTTTATTCCCTTATTCTTAAGGAGTTGTTGAGGGATGAAGTTCTGTCTTCTGTAACCTAACATAGTTATCTATAAAGATGAACACCTTGGGGAATTAAGGAGTAGTTTTCCAAACTGGCAGGCAAGTTTGCCATTATTTGAGACAGTTCTTTCTCTAACCAGCATGGTTTAATCCTAACCCCACAAAGCCCCTGTTTTTACTAAGCTTCACCTATATTGATTTGCCAAAAGCCTTTCTTAATCGTCTGGTGCTACCAGATGTCAGAATTCCCTGCTGCTATCTCAAGTATTGATAGTCTTTCATTTGTGGTAAATATAGCTTGTGTCAATTCAGTTGGCTTGTTCTCTGAACAGCTGGATGGGTATCAGAGGGGCTTGGGAAAGAGGCTGAACACGTACTGAAGAGTCCTGAGAGACTTGGTCACAGCTGGAAGATTGAGTGCCTGGAAGAGCCTGAATAACCACAAAGCTTGCATCTTATGCAAAATTGCCCTGTAAAATTGAATCTTTTTTTTTTTTTTCCCCATTTACAGAAATACTTTGTCTGTGCTTGTAAGATGATGTGGAAGGCTGACACTTATTTGTGTTCCTTCATCACAAATTATATTATGGAAAATGTTAATCACACACTTTCTTTTGCTTAACAAGTTTTGCCTGGATCGCCTCTTCATACAGTGTGTTCAGCATGGGATTTTGAGTTGAGCCACATCAGCATTGTGTGGGGTGCCTGCAAAATATGCAAATTTCAGGGCTTCTCTCAGATTGTCTGATTAGAATCCAAGTCCCGAGACCCTAATTTTCAAACAAGCTTCCTGGGTAATTTTTAGGCACACTCAATCTAAAACTAATGCTTAGATTAAGCTCCATGAAGTTAGGATTCATGTCTTTTTTGTTCCCTATGGCATATTCAGCACATAACACAATACCTCGCAGTAATAGTGTTTTGTTTTATTTTTTGAATAAAAATTTCAACTAAATCTCAAATATCTACTTCATTTTGCTTTTAAGGATTCTTCTGAATAATGGAAACATAAATATACTAGGTTCTGTAAAGCAAGAGACAGATAATCTGGTGTTATAGATGTATTTTCAACTTTTCCTTACCTTGCTTGCCAAGGGCCCATTTTTGCAAGTATTTTTCAATTTACATCACTGGATAAGGCTACAGCCATCATGACTTTGTTGTAATAATGTTACAAATGGAAAGAACATTTGTGTTGGGTGTCTCCTGAGTTACTGAGAAACCAAAGACATAGATCCCCAAAGTGAGGGATGCCTGCTGCCCATCCTACGGATCTAGGTTTGGGTTGCAGTCATGAAGAGGGACATGTATATAGTAAAGAATTAGATTGGAAGAATTAAAAGAGCAAGTTGAGACTTTCAAATTAGTACCTCGTAAAATTTAATAACTCATTCAGGACTATGTTTTTCAGACAAATAAGTTGAGGGGAAGGAATTTATTTTCAAGAGAAAATGACTTTGTCATGTTTTTAACCACAATTAGATGACTTTTTCCAAAATAGTAAATAAATTTGATTTTATTTCCAGAGTTGTGATCTATACAACTTATTTATAGTTACTTTGTCCTTGAGATCTGAAAAATGTAAAATATGATAGAAGTGGCAATGGGAAAGTCCCAAAGACAAAGATAAATAAACATGGAGACTTGTGATAATCCCTGGCTAGAGATTAATTTGGCAATGTTTTGAACTAATATTTTGAAGTTTTTAAAGTAACTGTCATTAATTGAGTACTTGTGTCAGGCTCTGTTCTATGTATTTTATGCATGTTAATTCACTTAACTCTCTCAACGTCTTCAGAATGCGGAATGTTCTGCAGAATTAAAGGCAATGAGAAGTTAAAGAACTTGTTCAGCACTATATTCCTCCCCCGTAGCCGTGTGGCCTGGCAGGGGTTCCTCAGTACTCTGGGTCCTAATGATCCAGCAAAGGCAGAGGAGGATCCTGGGAAGAAGTTCTGATGCCTAATCCCTTCGGAAAAAAAACAAAGCCCTGCAGTTCATTTGCCTCTCCCTCCTAAAATAACCTGTTACTTCAGCATGATTTTTTCTTTTTTCTTTTTTTGGAGAGGGAACAAGGATCTTCCATCATATCCCCATAAGGCCTTTTGCAGTAGTCTTTTCATTATAGCTACTAAGTTCTGAGTGTATACAATCTTCTCCAGTCTCTAAAATTGTCAATGATACTTCCAGGAGCCTTATAGTAGTCCTCATTGCTAAACTTGAAAGCTGCCCAGGTATTGAAACCTAATAGCCTTGAGAGTCAAGCCAAACTTGAAACGTTTTGATGCCACAACTTATTCCTAATGGGTAACAAAAATACTAAATCTAGCTCCTGCTTTCATTCCCCCTCCGGCCTCATGAAAGTACAGGAGGATTATTTGGATTGATGTGGCTGCAAGCCATTAACTTGCTATTGCTACTATTTTTTCTCATTAACCTACTTTAATAAGCAAACTAGGATCCCTGAGTTGACATCTTCAGAAAAAATACCAAGGACTACATGGCCAAGCAGTGAAGGCTACCACTCAAGAATTACAACATAGCCTCTTTAACTGATACTGAGTACCCTGTATACTAAATATTGTAAAATTTGCTGTGGTTACATACAGAATTGAGTAGGATATAGTCTAGTCCCAGCTCCTAAAGTGTTCTTGGTTTAGCAAGGAAAACAGACTCATACAAATAAAAAGGTTTAAGATAAAGGAAAACTTCATAGAGGAAGTTGCACTCAAGTAGGATTTTGAAGAATGAATTTGTATTCTCTCGTTAGACCTCAGGAAGAAAGAGGAAAGAATAAACATTATAGATCAGGAATGTAAAGTACAGCTTAAGGAATACGGTCAACAATATTGTAATAATAATGTATGGTGATAGAAGAGTACTAGACTTATTGGGGGAATCACTTCATAAGTTATATAAATGTCTAACTACTATGCTGTACACCTGAAACTAATATAATAATGAACATAACTATAATTTAAAAAAAAATTCCAGATAGAGGAATGACCTGTGTCAATTATGGTGATGTGGTAGAAGAGTCCTATGAAGTGAAGACTCGGGAGATTTGTGATGAATTGGGGGGAGAAGAGAATTAGAAAAAAAATGAATTTTGAATGCTGTGCTAATCAAATACAGACCTGACTTGTAAGCAATGAAGAAACAAATAAGATTTTTAATCAGTGGAGTGGCATGATCACATCAACGCTTTAGATTAGTCAAGTTGCAGTGGGAAGCAAGAATTCTGGTGGTCTGGAGACAAGGTGAACAGTTAAGGGATTATTGGAATACTTTAGGTGAGAGACAGCATTGAACAGAAGCAAAGCTTTTGTGATGAGGATGGAAAAGAGGAGAAATTTGAGAGGCATTTAATTCAACTGTCTTAAATCAGTAGATTTTCAAGGATTTCTTTTTTTTTTTAAAAGCATTTTAATCTTGTACCTCCCTAAGAAAACTTATCTGAAATAATTATATTTAAAAGTTGTATTTGGTTAATAAATGTGATATATAAGTATAACTATTAATTTATCTATAATAACCTCAATTACTGAAATCAATGTAGCTCATTTATGAAGTCAAATTTGCTAATAAAATTTATGGTTACAAATGAGAATTTCTGCACTTTATCAGCTGCTACATAAAATTTATTTAATACATTTTTAGTTGCATATAATAGATTCACAAAAATATGTAGTAGTAAAAGGGTAAATTATTGTTAAAAAGGACAACAGATTACTTTAAAATATCAAATACTTCTCAATTGAATTAATCTGGAAGCTTGAAAGAGTAATCAGTATTTGGTATGTTTGTGTCAAAACCATATTACCAATAATATCTAATAATGCTTGCTTTCCCTGTAATAAATGCGAAAGTCTAAAAAATGAGTGCCTAACCAGTAAAGGTATTATTTATGACATTATATTATTGCAATGTGACATATTATGCATTCACTTGTTACTACAAAACTGATTTTTTTTGGCTAGGGAAAGGACATTCCCTAAGCTAATGTTCCTAAATCTTGCCAGAATATGGTTGAGAATAACACACATATGCTTCAGTAATAAACTGTCCTGCACGGTTTTATGTGAGCAGACCTGGGCAGGTCTGATTTCCAAGAAAGATGTGTGTGTGTACATGTGCATGTGTGTATATATGCGTTTGTATGCATGTGTACATATGTATGGCAGAAGCACCACAAAAATAATTTTAACCACCAATATATCTTAATATGTTAGTAATCATCAATGTGTTAAATTATGATGCATGGCATATTTGAGCCGCATGTAAATATACAAAACATGGAATTCGGCTTAAACATTTCTACTGAACACAGTTTGAAAATCATGGCCTGGATTATTCTGTCTTATAATTAACAACAAGTTGGTCAAGATAACATCTAGAGAACCTCTAATTTCTCCTTCCATACCAGGTTAAAATATTACCTAAATTATTGTATTCTAGGAAATAAATAACTTTTGGAGAAAACCCTTTGTGTAGAATGGTTTAAAATACATTTATATACAAAATTCATACTTTATTCTAGATGAGAAAGGACGTATTGAGCACATGAACTAGGATTCTTACATTTTGTAGAATATAAATACTTTAAGGATCTATAATGAGAAGTCAATACTTCATAGACAAACTTCATTCAGGGGAACATCATTGAATATCCTCTATGTTGGTGATTCTCCACCTTGGCTGACCACTGGCTTATGCATGAGAACTTTTTAAAAAATTCCCGATGCCCTGATGCTTGGGGTTTTTCCCCCAGGGATTCTGATTTAATTAATTTGGGGTAAGTTTCAGGGGTTGGTATTTTTCAAAAGTGTCCTTGGGTGTTCTAATGGGAAGCTAGTATTGGAAAGCCCAGTTATATCTGTTAGGCCTTATTTTGGGTACCAGAGGAAACAAAGATTATAAATGTCTCCAAAGGGAAAGGAAAATAAAGAATAATTTAACATATTATGTTAAGTGTTAAAGAAAAGAGGTGATGTATAAAATACTATATTGAATTGAGAAATGAGCAATTTAACCTGACATTGGGCTCATTCTGACAGACTTACTGTAATTTTTATGTTAGAGAAGCATGAAGAAGCTTTCAGTGGATTCTTTGAGGGGATGATGGTTGAATTGGAAGTAGGGTTCTCTCAGTAGAGAGGAAATGGTGTGAATGAAAGTACAAAGCCATGAGATATAGTTGAGTCATCCTCTACCTTTGACAGTGGACAAAATGCTTAGGTACTTTTGAGGTCACCATTTTCCTGATTCTGAACATAACTTCCCAGAATGGATGCACAATCTCCTTTTTGTGGCACCCTGTGTATACTAGGAAGCCTGGGTCTTAGCAGTATATTCCAAATGCTGAGAAAGCATTAATTCCTTCAGATAATAACGCCTGAATAGATGTAGTTTTATAAATGGAATTTATATAGCCTGAAAAGTTAATGCATCTTCCTAAGTGAGCATCTTAGTCACTTCTTAAGCACGGGACAAGAGCCGTTTACCTTGTCAGAGTAAAACATAAGGCAAAGAACTCTTTTCCCCCATGAGGTCTAATAGAGCAAATCACCTACATGGAAAGACATTAGTTTTGCCTGAAAGATAGGAGCACATGGTGAGTCATAAATCAATAAAAACATAACCATAAGCTACTTAGTGACTCATCTGTTACTTATTTCTAAAATAAGCTTCAAGCAAAAAAGCATTTTACTTATATTCTCAAATTCTGCTCTGAAATGCATCCATAAAATTCTAGGGTCAAACCATACCTTTTACTGCTAGAATAAAATTCCCATTGGCGCAAAACTTCAGGAAATTTGTGGTTTGCAGAAGAAAGGTAACAATATCTATTTCTCCACTTCCATTTGAGAAAGCTTTTAGATTTCCTTTCCTCTGTAACTAAATGAAATTGGACCTGTTTTTGAAAAGAAGTTTGCTAAATGTGACAAACTGTATTTTCCAAAAATGGCTAAAGCAATATTCCCGGGACCAGGTGTTCTAGTACTTTGACTTTCTATTAAGAAGAGTCTACTTCCTTTCCCTTTGAAACTCGCCAGACCTTTGTGACTGCCTAGATGAAAAGTGACTTAGCATGTCTATTTCTCTTTTTTTCTTCTTGAACTTGGATGGACCTTTGAGACTGCCCCAGTGAATAAAATGTAATGGGATTGTTGCTTCTGAGACTTAGTCATAAAAAGTGAAACAGTTTCTATCTGACTCTTTCTCTATCAGTTTGCTGGCCCTATGAATCCAGCCACTATGTTGTGAAGAAACTCAGACCACAGGGAGAGACCACATGTAAGTGTTCTAGTACACAATCCCAGCTAGGGTCTTAGTCAGCAAACAGCACTAATGGACAAACATGAGAGTGAACAAATTTTTTGATAATTCCAGATGCCAGCCTTGGAGCCACCCCCATCTGAGGCTGAGCAGAGCAAAGTCAAGATATCACCACTAAGCCCTGCCTAAACTTCATGCTTGGGAACAGAATAAATAATTTTGTTTTAAGTCGTTAAGTTTGGGGGTTATTACATAGCAATAGATAACGAGGACACTATACAATAACAATTAATAAGTGGATTTTTTTTTTTCATTTCAAAATGATTCTTAAGATTTAATCAACATCACTTTTAACACATCAAAATACTTTTATTAATCCATTAAATCTACTGTAAAATAGTAGAGAATAGAAGATTCAAGAACTACTGTAGAACGAAGGAAGAGAAATCTATGTTTCAGAACTACCTCCTACTTCCAACCTTTCATCCTCTTCCATCACCTGAGTTGGTTTGGAATTATAAGTCTGACATTTAATAGTCAACTTATTAAAAAAGATCAGAGCTCAAGATACCCAAACCTGTACCTGACTGATTTGTCTCAGATACCCTATTTATTAATATATAATACAGATATCAGTCTCAAATGGTTCATATTATCTTCCTAGTATCTTTTTTTTTTTCTTCTCTGTGTGGACAGATACACAGCCTGCACTGATGAACAACTATTCCCTGCCCTTCTCCTTAGCCAGAGCAAGCTTTCAAAAATGGTAGTTGCTCACTTATACCCCAGCTTTTTTTGGCGTGTTCTCTGTGGCCAATCCAGAGCTACAACTTTCTTAGTTCTTTTTCTAAGGTTAGTGCTGATAAGAAATATCATAGCTACACTAAGTCACTCTGTACTAGTTTCAAATGAACATTCACTATTATTCAGCAAGGCTTTTAAAACTTCAACCCCTGATGACTTTTTGAATTTCTAATAGTTTGGAAGTTAACTGTCCCTGACTTTTTCAAAATTTCCTATTCATACTCGTCATCTAACAGATGACCCGAGTCCTTTCGCATGAAGTTAGAAGCCACTGGGACTGACTTTCCTTCTTCTGTGACTCAATATCTTCACATCTCATTAGCTTTGCCTCTGTACTGTCAACTCTCATTTGAAATGTGTATCTTCGCAGATATCCATTTCCTTTCAAATGTGGAAAAATAATATTGTCCTGGACATACTTGTATTTCCCTATCATGCAGCCAGGCTCCTCTGCTTGAACATGGCCTCCTTGGGCCAGCCTACTTCTCACCCAGCACTGACCTTGCTGTGTCTAACACACACACACACACACACACACACACACACACACCTGAAAAAATTGCAAAAAATATAATTATTTCAAAAATTGTCTTCTGTTATGCACTATTCCATTTAATTGTATTCTACATTTTAAAATGCTGGTCATGCCTACTAGAAGTCTGAGGACTGTGGTGTTGAAAGGCACTGGTCTGGGGGAAAAGACTTCTGTCTTCAGACAGAAATCAGCCAAACTAAAAAAGAAGAATCAAAGACCAAAGTCGACATCAGGAACTTCTTAATAGAGTAGGGACAGCAGTGAGCAAAATCCAAATTTTAGAGACTTGATCAAGTTTGGACAGAAACAAAAAGGTTTAGGAAGCAAGTTGAG
Source organism: Eidolon dupreanum (assembly GCA_028627145.1). Lineage (NCBI taxonomy): Eukaryota > Metazoa > Chordata > Mammalia > Chiroptera > Pteropodidae > Eidolon > Eidolon dupreanum. Next base: position 55,187,042 of record CM053513.1, read on the forward strand.
GTATACATACGAAAGCTCAAACTCAGCAGAAGGACAGGTGGGTGCTTCACAAGTAAGTGGACACTAATTTTAAATACACTGGAATTGGAGTCATGCAGAGTAGACAGAAAAAGCCTGGCTTAATATCCCCTGCTGAGTTTTGGGGGCTAGGGGTGTCACAGTTCATTTGAGAGATTTGCAGATGACCTGAACAAATGCTTATGGAGAAGGAATCTAGAAAAGTTAGCTTGGTTAATGCAGAAAAACTGGAAAGAAAGCTAATATGGAGCCTTTCCGTTGAGGAACATGTGAGCAGTTGGAGCATCTATGGGAAGGTGGATTCAAGGACAAAGAAAAGAAGTTGCTTGGTTTAGAGAAAGCCCTAGGTTTATCCAGTCCTAGGTAGGATACAGCATTTGAGGACAGGAACCAAAAAAAGCCTTATTGCCTAAAGAAAAAATATAGATGAGTGTGCTAAAATATTCTGTGTCTCTGATCTAGCACAGCTGGAAGGCAAGGGGCCTTACACTAGAAGAACAACCAGCAAAATTATGGAGGGTTATTCTTAATTACTCGGTGCCTCAGTTCCCTTAACTGTAAAATGTGAATCGTAATAGAATGCTCCTCTAGGATAATTAGAATGATTAAATGAATTTATGTATGTGAGGAGTTTAGAACTGTGTCTGGCATATAATAAGCATTAAGTAGGTGTTCCTATTATGGTTATTTTTATTGAAAACTTCAAAGCAGTATTTAAAATCTTGATTCTGAAATTTTCAGAAGTCCTTGGGACTCTTAGAAGTTGCCAAATGACTTCAGCAACTGAGGCTTCAACTTGAATAAGATGGATGGAGATCAGTGTGCTGGGATAGTCTCCGTTCCTTTTTAGCTGCAGTAACACATCTAGACTCTTCCCAGGCCCTCACTCACTGCTCCCCAGGGAAGAGAAATGGCTTGTCTAATGAGCGAGCTTATGAAAATAGCTTAGAATGTGCCACTCTATTCCTTCTCTTTTGCTTTTGGACCCAGCTTGCCCGCAGGAAGTATGAATTCTCTGTTCTGTGTTATAAGCCTACAAGGTCAGGCTTATGATTGTCCAGAGCTGCTTCTTACAGGCTGGTTGGGGACATTTATCTAATTTGATAGTGAAGTAGAGGCTGGTTGTGGCTTAAAATCTAAAACAAGTCATACCTTCCAATCAGAAATTTATTATAATAAAGCTTATATTTTAATATCCATCTCTCCAATCTGTGCCTTTCTCTCAGTTGGTTTTGAACCCAGGAGTCAAAAGGAAGGGTGGTATTTTGTGATGTTCTAAATCTTGGAAGCTAAAAAAAAATCAATATAAGGCACTAAAAGTTTAATTTCAAAGCAATTAGGCACTTAATAAAAGGTATGCTATTATATTTAGGTGTTTATTTTATTCCTGTCTTGATTCTTTTGGATATTCAAATTTTTTAAATTTCCTCCTGACACTATATAGCTCATTAAGCCATTAGCAACTTTAATAAAGTATTCTTTTTCTAAAAAGATGTTTTCCTAATATGTATGCTCTATCCTTGCCTCACGAGAACTTGGTAGCCACCCAAATTGAAGCAATTTCCATAGTTGTAATTAATGACAACAGTGCCATTCCTATCACATTCAACTCTTTCTCTCAATTAATATTCTCAGCATATGACGGCCTAATGAATCACTTGTATCTATTAGTAGGGTACATCTGTCCAAACCAGAGGTTCTCCACTAGGAGGATGTATTTTAATTAACTTTAGGAGCTTTCATAAACTACACAGAAGCATCCTTCCCTTCCCTAGCACAAGATTCTAAACACCTTATGGTCAAAATAACATCCAGTTAGGTCAGAAAACAAAGCACAAGATTCTTAATTTGTCTTCTTTATTTATATTTTCTATGCTTCTTCATGTATGTCTTCTGCTTTCTGAGTCTTTCAACCTTGGGTTACTTATTTTTTTTATTCTACCTATTTTCTATTTTCAAATATACATCAGATTGGTCTTTTACTTGTTAGGGTTGATATTACTTATTTGTTAGGAGCATTCGTGAAATATGAATTAAAGACTCTAAACTTCCTCTGTGTGAATTTTCTTAATCAGTCTTAAACCCTGATTTCCTTATCTGCAAAACAGAGACAGTTAGGGGTATTTTTCTCATAGGGATACTGTAAGGATTAAAACACAAAAAGAGATAATGTCTATAAAGTGATTGGCAAAATCCATAACCCATTTATGTAAACAATAGTAAACATTCAGTAAAATGTTAGCTATTATTGTTATTATCTTACGTTAATTTCAAGAAGAGAGTTTTTTTCCTCTGGTCTAATCTTTTTCTCTTCTTACTTTCGATGTTGCTGTTCAACCCTCAAGGAGCTTTAAATGACAATTGTTTTCTTCAAGGGAATAAACTCACTAGTCTATCAGCCTCAATTGAAATTAACTTATAGACATGTCAACTTTGTGGACAATTTATCTCACATAGTTCTTTTAATAAATATTTGTTAGTGCTTGGTAATTGATTGGATTCTATAAGATTTCTTTTCTTAAATTGCATAATTTACTGTAAAATATTCTATTATTTCAGACTGAACTTGAATTATTCTGAATTAATTATGCATATCTATTTAAGAAAAATATAAACTGATCTACTCAATCTATAATGAATGATAGTATGGAAGACTTTATTGCCAATTTATCTATCTAACAATTAATATTTTTATATGAAATGTCACTCCTTTCCATGTTTCATGCTTTACTAAGAATTAAAGCTTCCAGATAACTTCAAGATGCCTAGTTAAATTTAAATTTCAGACAAAAAGTGAAAAATTTTGTAGTAAAACTCTATCCCAACTATTGTAGTTTGTATACTTCTATGACATTATTTGTTATTTGACATTATTCAAATTTAGTTGGCATTGCCAAATATGATATTCTTGTTTAGAATGCAAGCAGAAAGGAGATTTAAAATCTGAAATAATGGTAATACATTTAGTATAATTGCTAAATTTAGAGATTGCCAGACCCTGCTACTATTCTCCTGTTCTTACTCTCTCTAATTTATATATGTATATATAATATTTATAATATATATTACATATAATATATATAATACACATATATTACATATAATATATAATACATGTATATTACATGTAACATATATTACATGTAATATATATATATATATATATATATATATATATATATATATAAATTTTTTATTGAACTTGATCATCCAGTTATTTGCCGTAATTGAAAAGACTGCCTGTGCCCTTTCACTTTGTGGTGAGAGGAGATGTAGCTCAATCTACAAATCAGGACAAGAATGTGGTTTTCTGTCATGCTGGTCAGGCTTAATTGACATATTATCAAAGGCCCAATTCAAGCCTGCTGTCTTTCCAGGGGCCCTAAGCCCCACCCTGCTTTTCTACCTTCCTGAATCCTGTCTGTGTACAATTTCTCCATTGATTTTTCAGGCTTCACTTGGAGTTCCACCTGGGTGGAGCTGGCAGGATCAGATGAACACATCAAACACAGAAATAGCTCCATACATTCACTGGTGAGTAAAGGCTATGAGATCAGCACTTAACAGTGACATTTGCTTATAATTAAGCTGTCAACTTCATTTCTGTGAGCTCAGACTTAATGACCATGTAACGCAAACTTCAATTTCAGAAGAAATGAATCTGGCTTCGAGCCTATTTATGTAAATGGGAAAACAGAACTCCTCTCTTTTCTCCAGTGCACAATTTTGGCTTTCATTCTGTAAATATCTAGTCATCTTTACGGCCATTCTTTGCTTGGCCTCTAGTCCTGCCATGTAAACCGGTGAAAGGGGCAAGGTCACTAAATCTTGTAAACTACATACTGAGCTGGGAATAAAGAAAGTAAGGGGATCATCTGCTGAGTTCTGATAGTATTCTCAATTGGGAAAACTTATAGAGACTAAGATAATGGGCCAGACATTGCTCTTTTTCAGACAATTAAGTACATACTGCCTCTTAAAATCTACTATCTGAAAAAAAGGCATAAAAACATTTCCTATTAAAGTAACTATTTTGGAAATGTCTGTAGTATGTTCTGGAAAGGAAACATTAATAACTACTTAGCAGTACATTTCTATATGAAAAGATTGATATTAGCCTACTTTTTGGGCATAACTCCCAATGATGAAAACAATACATTTGAATAATTAGGTGGCTGGACTGTTTTTACAAAATAACATTAATAGTTGAAGTTACAGAGTTATATTCTACTCTGGAAAAAGTAATTAGCTTAAATAACATACACACACATATATATTTTAAACTTGTTTACATTAAGGTCTTATTATTACAAAAATAAATGTTAAAAATCATTAATTATCAAAATTTGAATATCATAAAAAATGAAAGATTAGTACATATATCTGATGCTGTCTCAGAAAAAGTGAAGGATGAAGATTACAACACAATTAAAATATGCATTCTATTTTATAGATAACGCAACACAGACTGGACCCTAGAATAATGTAAACACTTATTCATAGGAAAGGCACATTATATAACCCAAACATACACATGGTACTTTGCATAAACTGTGTGCATGTGTGTGTATATTCAACAGTACATTTTACTCTAAAACAAGGAAGGGATGGCAATTACAGTCTAGAGATTGGGTGCCTGTTTTTGTAAATAAAGTTTTATTGGAACACATACAGACATACCCATTTATTTATGTATTGTCTATGTTTCCTTTCATGCTACACAGTGGAGTTGAGTTGTTTTAATAGTGACTACATGGCCCACAAAAAAATATTTGATAAAATATTTGTCAAATACTTATCTGGTTCTTTAAAGAAAAAAAATTAAGACATGATTATGATATCTATGACCATAAAAACCATAAAATTTTATATCTGTTTTAACAATTTTATAACATGAAATTCAATTTAGCTCTTCAGCATTGGCAGAAGAACATGAAAGAATGCCAGCTACTGAGTAAGAATTTTAACATGCGTAAAGATAAGCAGGAGAAATTTTCCTGTATGTCTACTCCAATTTTTTTCATCTCTTTATAATTTTGCTTATATTTTTACCCACTCATTTTTATTATTCTGCTTCTATCATCTGTTGTCATTTATCTCTGTTCTACTTTTTATCCATTTCCCACATATATTTAAATTTTAGGATTCATGTAAAAGCATAAGAACTTTTTGCATAGAAGATCCATTTATCTATTCATATGAGCAGTGTTAAAAACTTTTCACCTTTGATGAACTAAAAAAGATAAACTATGAATAGGCTCCTTGACAGTTTTCCTGACATTCATTCGATGTTGTATAACAGCAAAGCAGGAAGAATTCTATCTGGTTCAACACACTTGTTATAAGCTTTGGCAATAACTCTGGTAATTTCTTAGACAAGGAGATTAAAAGATGAATAAGATAGGTCAGATCCTTTTTTGTTCTCTCTTGTACATGTTGTACTTTCTTCTAACTGGTTAAGAAAACTTGTATACTGTGTGTGCAAATGCACATGTTTTAACTGGGATGATGTTCATTTTGCTTATACTTCTATTCCTAGTGACTATCATATAGTAGGTCCTCCAGGAATATTTTTTTAATGACTTGAATGAATGACAAAGGGTTGTTAAAAACTTTTAATTGGAATGATAAGGTCATTTAAATTTTAAATAAGTCATTCTGGCACTACTTGGAAGTTTAGATTTAAAGAGAATTAGATAGGAGACTGTAATTTGGACCTTGTAATTTTCTAAGACAGAAGAGTTAAGAAACTCTTTAATTCAAAGAAACATTAATTAGATATGATTTATGGGCCAAATATTGTTGTAAGTATTGGACAATCAAGACAAAATTGATTAAGACACAGTCCTAGCACTTGAGATGATTACAATTTAGGATGCCTATAAAAAGTGTAGTGAATTCTGATTAGAAAATTCAAAGGAAGTATTTAATGGAGAAGATGACATTTGAAAAGGGCTTTGAGGGATGAATAGGAATCTGATTTATAGTAAACAAAGCCAAAGAGGAGTGGAAATACTTGCTGTTTTAGAGACTGGCTGTTAAGTGGTCTACTGTAAGAGCAGCACTCAGGAAAAGTAATAGCTTAAACTACCAAGAAAGGTCATGACATACTTACTCTGACAGAAAACAATGGGAAAGCACGGAAAGTTTTTCATTGCATACAACATAATATACCTTGTATTCTAGAAAGATAGTTTGATGGCCATATCGGAGTGAACTGTAGGCAGGAAATCTTGTAAGAAGTCTATGGTAATAGCTCCAAAGAAAGACAATAAAACACAGAACTAGTGAATTTACTAGGGTTGAGGAGAAGAATACCAAATATTAGAACACTGAGGAGAGAATGATCAACAATTTTGGACATGGTTTGAGTGTTAGGGGTGAATGGCAGCAAGCACCATTGTAAGATTCCAATTCACTGCCACTTTCCAAATATGAAAAAAAGGGTGGGACCTATTCAGGAGGAAAGATAAGAAGACCTCCTCTGGTTGGGAGAAATATGCATATATAGTTAAAGCAAAGATTGAATAAGGTTGTCCTCTCAGAATAGGCTTCAAGTACTTCAAAATGAACCACTTTAGAGTTAGAGTAAGAGCTTATGTATTACAGATTTCTTTACTTTTCTGTTTAACATTGAGAAATTGCAATGTTAAGAATGGGAATCATGACCGTGAGAAAAAAAAAAAAAACTGTCTCTACAACTCTAAGTCCATCATCTCAATTGACAATTATAAAATTCACTGTTCAAGTCTTATGACACCATCATTCCTAAATACAGTGAGTTTGTTAAATAGAATTCTTAGTAAACTATAATCATTTTTGTTTCATGCTTGTTGAACAAAAGTACAGATTAGGCATAATTCAATAGAGTATTTTTTAGTGAGTTATTAATTTGGTTATAATCATATGAATCAAGACACAAAAACACTGATAGGATTCTCAATATAAACAACCATTTATTTCCTAAAGTTATAGAAAAAAAAGTCCCGAATGAAATATAAGGATAATTTAAAACCATTATTAAAATTGATAACTGAAATTTATTTCTTTAATAAATTTTTTAATAGAAGTGGGTAGCAAATATTACTTAAACTTTAATTCTTCAACCAGCAAAGAAGCCTAACACCAACTTGCAGGAGAAGGAAGGAAGACAGAAAAAGATAATTATTTACTTGATAGGATCCTAATACTTAGGTTTTTTTTAAATATAAAAACATTTGATATTTCTTATGTAGAAGAACAAAATAAGATATTTAATAATTCCTTAATTTGTGGATATGAACCTAGAAATAAATGCTTCTCCAACCCCGTCTGCTTCTTTGCCCCACAACAGTTACCAACTTTCCCCATCTTCTCAGGTGTGCTTCTTAATCTTCAACTACTAGTCTTCATGCCATTTGCCAGCCCAGCTTTGATGAATCTACTTGAGCAACTTCAATCTGCTTTTGAGCTTTTCACCAATCAGGTAACTGGGATATTACACTATGAGATATTCCTGTTAATTCATCATAGGTGCTTTTGACATCATGACAAATTCTAGAGATAAGACAGACTTTACTTTGTCATAATCTATAAAGGAAGAAAAATGAAACATTAACAATAATACTGGGAGATAACTACAATAACAGAGTTGTGTACCCATTATAGAGGTGGCAGAAAGGAAAGAATGATTATTCCTGTTATATGAGTGCTTGAAAGGCTTTATATACATTAGGAGACATCAGGGAGGCTGTGTTTTCAAAGACTAACCTATATTTTCAGATTCAACAGAAGACAATAACGAAAGATTGAGAAGTAGGTAATTCAGGTGGAATAATATAAAAAAAGCATGAAAGAATTATAAAATTTGCCACACTTTTTATAATTAAACTTCTGTATTAGTTCCTCTTTCTATATCTTTATTCTTATAACTCGGCAAAGTTCCATTCTCCTGTAGAATTGAGTTCTCCCCTGAATATTAATCCTTTTTGACAGTGGTATTAGAAATATCTGATGCTGCCTTTTAGCCTCAGATTCAGATTCTGAATGTAATCTGCCCTGATACCCTATTTCTGCCTTTACTTTTTATCTTGGATACCTATTTGCCTGAACTGAGGTAATGTGGTTGCAACTCTTGGATACTGAGCTTTGCATTGTAGATCAAGCTCTCTTTAAGGTAGAACTTTAGATAAGGATTCAGGTGCAAAGGATTTATAAAGAAGCTCTCCGTGGAGAAAATAGTGAAGAGAGAAAAGGAAAGAAGGCAAACAATAGTGTGATTTAAGGTGTAACTCCAGATTCAGCCTGATCCTGTGGGGAGCTCTGGAGTGTAAGTTACCTTTCAGAGATTGTCTCATCTGACGGTAAAGGAGCTGGGGTTTTGCAACCTTCTAGTAAGCAGTCATTGGCTGCAGGTAGTTCTGGTAGTCTGGGGTTGGAGAGACCTAACCTTAGCTCTAGTACATAAGGGGGAGCATCTGAAAGTCATAGGTTCAGCTGTGAGCACAGCAATCAAGGATGGTGAATGCTGGGAAAGACCAGTAAGGGTCTGGGAAGGAAGAGTGTCTTCCAGACTCACACTGAATCTTCCCACATTCATGTCTATGATGCCTAATGGGCAGGATTCTTTACGTGCCCAAATTGCTTCAGCCTTTTCCTTCCTTCTGGAATTTGCTGGGCTTTGCTGGGCCATAAAATGCCTGTGTTCCTAGGAAACTTTCCCTTCAAAGATAGGAAAAAAACTGAAGGTGTTGTTGCTGTTTAGGAGGCTAGTAAAATCTCAGAAGAGGAGAGAGCTTTTGGTTCATATCAGAACAACCTTCCATGCTGAATACAGAATTTGAAATTTTAATGCACAAAAGAAAGGTAAGATTGATCTTTGAATTGGAAATGTATACAAAAGCAGGATAAAGTGTTTCCAGGATATTTTGTATTCAATCTTCTTCATAGAAGATTTATTCTTGCTGTACTATAAAAGCAAGTGCAGGACAAGGGTATACAACTTAAATAATTTTTTGCAACTTCGACCAGAATGTTTAAATATTTTAAATCATGTTTCCTACTTGCCTATATGATTAGTAATTAGAAGTAAAGTGGAAAAAGCATGAGCCTTTTTCTCTATTCCTACATGATGGTTATCATTACAGTGATTTTTTTTTTTATCATTTTTTCCCCCATCTCTGAAATAAAGTATGGTAAGGCTCAAATTATAAGAATTTATAAAAATGTACATTTGTACATGTCTTTTATGAAAAAGTAGTACTGATGTAATCATATGGCAAGAATTTGTTGAAATGAACAATTTTCAGGTCAAATTAGAAAGCCAGCATAAATTCAATCCAGTATTTAGCAACCTAAATTAATATTCATAATTACTAGTATGGCATAGTTACTATTATGAGCCAAATGGGTTAACTTGTACTAACTATATAATTTAAATATATTCCATTTGCACTTTATTTTTTAGAAAATTGGTAATTTCTGTACAGTAATTCTTACCTAATGAGACTATTCAATCATCCATCTTCCTGTCATTCTGGATAAATGGGCACTGGCTATATCTTTGTTCCCATCATATCATGTTTGTGGTGACGTCATACTCTAATTTTAAAGATAATTTTATTTATCACACCGGAATTGACCAAGGCCTGGAAAGGTTACGTCTGTAAAGTAAACATAAAACACTATGGAGCTAAATGGAACCCAAATGATTTGTTTACATTTAACATTGATTTTTTAAAACCTCATTTCCCTGTTTTGTTACAGATGGCAGTGGAAAAAACAATAGAATCTCTGAGTGAAAAATCCCCAGATAACTATGTTGTAAAAGCAAGTCCTAGACATTCTTCCTATTCATGTAGGGAGATGCTGACATCCACTTTGTAACCTTCTCCTCTAGAGGTAGGAGTGAAGGTCATTCATGCCTTGATATTTGAATGTTTCTTCAAACACAAAATGGTAGCAGATAAAAGAAAATGACATGTGGAATTGGCATGGATGGCAACTGTCAATGAGAGGAGAGATTACACTATTTATATATATTTGTGTCTGTAGATTATTTTCCTTCAAGTTCTAATTTTGACACCTTTATGCAAATAGCCAATAGAAATTAGCATTTTCCTTTTGTTCCCAATGAATGTTCATGATACTGCTGTGAGGACCATGCTGCTGTTTGACTAGTTACTTCGTTACACTTGAATAGTTAGGGAAAAATAAAGATGACTGGTCAAACATTTTATTACTTACCTTGGTAGATTGATAGTTTTACAACCTCACCTTAGATAGTAGAGTGTGAGCAGGTCAGTAGTCTTCAAGAAATGTCTGTGAGGTTTTATAATCTTGTTGGAATGTCAGTCATGGATTGAGTTCATCAAGTCATACTTGACTTAAATGGCCTATAAATGTAAGAAAAATAACCTTTTAATAAGGTCCTATTCAGTGGCTGAATCCTCATTTGGTCTTGTATATAAAAGGCTAGAAAAAGAAGAGAAATGATACATTTAACCAGTACTCCTGAACAACATATAAAAACTTGAACAGAATTTCACAAAATATCAGAGATATAGGTTTCTTTTATTAGATTCCAAATGTGAGATAAAGGACATGTTCTTTTAGCAGTTCCTATGGATATAAGGCTGGATATTGACTTATCAATACATTTTCTTATTAAGGCTATATTTTTACATATTTCTACACATAGCATGTTCTAAAAAGTATTTATTAATACCTGGAGAGCAAGGATTTTAATATAATTTCTCTAGCAGGTTATATATTAAAGTGAATTCTTCATTGAGACTTTACTTATCAGTGACATTGGGAGTAACTTGAATTGCAAAAGCTCCATTTTAAGTTAATTTAATATGGTTCCCACAGAGGCAGAGGTCACTAGGTTATTCAATATTTCATAAGAGGTAGTTATCCTGAAAAGTAGTTAATAGCGTAGGTTGTTATACCCGACTGCCAATTTATCAGGAATTCCTCTTGGCTCAATTTGCAAAATGTATTCAGAATCTGACAACTTGTTACCATTTCTGCCCCCTCTTCCAAGACACCATCACCTCTCACTTGGATTATGCCATGGTCTCCTAAATGATTTCCCTGCTCCAATACTGCTCCCTCTAAATTCATTCTCAACACAGCAGCAAGAGCAATCCTTTGAAAATGTAAATCAGGTAATGTTCTTCTGCTTAAATCCTGCCATGGAAGGCCATGTTACTATGAATGAAAGCTCAGATGATCACAATAACTTTCACTGTCTACTGCTTCCCTCTCCCCACCATTTGTTTGACTTCTTATTTCATGAACTCATCCCTTCCTTCTACTGCTTCTTCTCCAATCCCACAGGCCTCTCACTTTTCCTTCCTTTGAGCTGCTTCCTCTTCCCTCGGGTATGTGAATGGCCTACTCTCTCACTTCTTTTGACTCTTCATGCAAATGTTTCAAATGTTATGTTTTCAGTGAGGCTACCCTCTACCTCCCTATTTTACCCTACTCTCCCACTGTACACTCCCAATCCCTTTAATGTGTTTTTTGTCCAGTGGCACTATTATTATTTTTATATTTCCCTTCCTCTTCTACTAGACTATGAACTAATTAAGCAGGGATTTTGACTGTTTTGTTTACTGATGTACCCTCAGAGCCTAGCATTATAGATGCTCAATTAGATATTTGTTGAATGAATGAATGAATCCATTGCTATTTTATACCAGTAGTAGAAAACAGTGCTTCGGGTCACCATAACATGTACTACTACCTTTTTCTGAAATCTGTTGGTATCTTTGAGGGAGCACCAATAAATAGCTCCCCCTGCTCTGGCCTAGATCTAAACTAATTGATAAATAAAGGTAAATTTCAGCCGAGGACAAAATATCATCTCATTACTGATAGCACTAGTGAAAGAATATGCTTATGTGTGTAGGCAAGTCATTTACCTAATACTAAACCCCAAAATTAAACACATGTATCAGCAAAACATGGTTCATCTGTCGCTGAACCATGACACAGGCTTCCTTACAGGAACAGAATGAGTTCCCTGAGTAGCAGAGAATTTCCTCTGCCCAGAATGAGGAAAGTAAGAGATAAGTAGGATAAAGTGATTGACTTCTACATATGTTCAATTAGAGTAAAAGAAAAATAGAAAAAATGAGAGAAAAATAAAAGCTCAGATTCTTCTAGAATAAAGTGATCAGGGCCCTTAAATTTAAAAAATCATACTGTGTTCTAATTAGTAAAACTAAAGCAAATCACACATACATAAGAGTGAAACTGTAAAGCAATAAGGAACAAATGAAAACTGAAAAACCAAGTAGAGGAAAGATAGGTCATTTACCAAGAATTACAATTGGAGTAAGAGCAGAGTTCTCATTAGCAATGATATATGATACAAAACATTAGAATCTTATCTCCAAAGGAATGTGGGAAAATAAGTGTCAGGCTAGAATTCTGTTTTCAGAGAAGTTATTCAAAAGTGAAAATGAAAGAAAGTCACTGTAAGATATGCAGAGACTAAATGTATAGGACACATAGGCTCCTGAAGAAAGTACTTAAAGGATGAAATTCAACATAGAAGAAAAGCATGGGTGCAAAAATCAATGGTAATCAAAGCAACAAGTTAGAAATTTGTGGGGTGAAATTCTGAGGGAAGGGAGAGTTGGAAAGAATGTGGTGGAGGGGTAAGATGGGGCCTGTAACAGACCACATTTGGCCTCTGCTAGGAATCTGGGCTTCTCCTAAATGTTCAGGGCTTGATGGAAGGGTCTTAGCAGGGTGGTGATCTGGTTCGATGCGTTTTAGTAAGATCACTCTGGCAGGAGAGTATAGAATGCTGAGAGAAATAAGACTGATGTCATGAAGCCATTTAGAAGTTGTGGCTCATTTAGATGAGAAATGATTAGGGCCTGAATGAAGGCAAGGAGGAAAGTGGTCAGATTCCAAAACCAGTGAAGCAGTAGGACCTCTGGACCCAGTAAATAGTTAAATGTAGGTATAAAAAGAGGAAGCATCAAGTATGTAATTGTTTCTTAGGGCAGTTTCGATGGAGTCCAACTGCAGTGAGAGGATGAAGGGAGGTGACAGTGGAAACAATGAAAATCCTGTAAGAACTCATTCCTGAATGGGTGGAGAGACTTAAATGGTAGCCAGAGCACCAAAGTGAAGAAATACTTTAGGATGGGAAATTTATCCTCAATTTTAAATGATAATGGGTGGAGAACAAAGAAGAGAAGCTAAGGTCGAAGGTAGAGAGACAGGATAGGAGATGCCTGATTGAAAAAGGGCATGGGGAGCTAAGAGGGAGAGAGCCTATCTACAAGGAAAGTTAGGGAAAGAGGCAGATAAAAGAAACTCACAACTCCCTCTTCCTTTGAAAGTAGCATCATGACAGCACAGAACAGTGATGAACAAATACTGAGTGATTAATGAATCAGTACATGAAAAGATGGAGAAATGATGGATACATTCAGGCAGGCCCTAAAACATAGTATAACTCTTAATCAAAAGGAGCATGTTCTCTAGAGATGGTAGACCTCTAGTGGCCAAAAGAAAATTTAGAAATCTAATGGCCTAGAACAAAACTTGAAAGAAATGGCTTGGGTAAATTTATTTGCAAAACAATAAATACATAAAAGCATTGCTCCACAAAGATCCTGTCTATTTAATCTTTGCTGTGTTGTTTCTTATCAACGGGTTTAATGGTACATGTATTATGAGTTCACTTTTATAATTAGACACTTAGAGTGAATGGCTTATGCAAATGAAGCTAGTAATCTTTTAATTATGATTGTAACAAAATGTTGGTGGGGGGGAGGACTAATTATTTATATGTGAAATTGCATGTACAAGCTAGAGAAGATAAAAATTGTTATTCATTTTCAAATAGAGAAAAAGGGAGACATCTATAACAAAGTGAGACTTTAATTACAGAAACCTCAAATATGATGAAAAAACCGTGTATTTAAAAACAACACCAACAACAGGGTTTTTTAAAAAATAAATGAAAACACAAACTGTAAAAAAAAAGATAATAAACTATTTCAATCCTTTAAAATTAATAATAATGTCCTAATGTGAAATACTTTGAGTAATCTAAAGGAAAAATTATTCATTGATTTAAACTATAATTCTTTTATGAGCCTTAATGTTTTCTAATGAAGATTACGTTTAGTTACCCTAATGTTAATAACAATTGAATAAAATGTTTGGCACCTACTCCAAGTTAATTAAACTGCAAAAGAGCTCCAGTTTGTGAATCGGGAAAGTTAGATGATTTCTTAGGCCCACTTCAGCTTTTCCATTACAATTTATTTTATCAACGATGCACAGTACCTTAGGTAGATAAAAGAAAATACATCCATTTAAGAGTAGAATTATTTGTGGGAATTATATGCAGCTGTTGAGGGGTAGTATGAGAAAGTAAGGAAATATTGGATGTGGGAGTATAGATGTTGAAACTTGTCTAATCCATCATTGCAGAATTTAAAAACAGTCAGCAGAATTGAAAGAAGCTCAGTTCTTTGAGATTTCTTCTTTGATTATAAATCCTTTTTAATGTTCAGTTCAGTACCACTATATTTGAGAATAACATTATTCAGTGTCTTAATTATCCTCTAGACTATTTTAAGGTACCATATACATTGTCGATATGCTTTATTGTCTCTGATCTTCCTGGGATTTAGTCACCAGGCATCACTGTGTATTTGAGTAACAATAAAGTTTTAAATTTGACAGGAATATAAGAAGTATCTAGAAGCAAATAAAAAAAGATTTCCAGGCAATATATAGGCAGTTCTAATAAAAATGTCTCTTAAAAATAGTCATACAGTGTCTACTGCCATGCTACCCTGAACAAGCCCAATCCCGTCTGATCTCGGAAACTAAGCAGGGCCAGGCCTGGTTAGTGGTTAGTAAGTACTTGGATTGGAGACCACCTAGGAAGACCAGGTGCTATAGGTGTAAAAAATAAAAAAGGAATTGTAAGCTGACAAGTTCCTTGCAATCTGTGAGGTCAACCAAAGGTAGCCTCGTCTAAAAGAAAAATAGTCATACATACAAATCATACAATGGTTATCTCTGGATTTTTTAATAGGTGGTTTTATTCTGCTTTTCTTCTATTACGTGTGTCCAAAGTTCTATGTGTTGAGCATCCATGACATTTGTCATTTTTTTCTCCCCCTTTTTTTTTTAGCTTTATTGTGGTATAGTTGACAAATAAAAATTGTATATATTTAAAGAGGGCCACATGATGATATGATTATGTATACATTGTGAAATGATTACCACAATCAAGCTAATTAACACATCCATGACCTCAAACAGTTACCATTTTTTTGTGTGTATGGTGAGAACACTTAAGAGCTATTCCCTTAGCAAATTTCAAGAATAAAATACAGTTTTATTAACCATGCTATACATTAGATCCCCCAGAATTGTTCATCTTATAACTGAAAAGTTGTACCCTTTGACTAACAACTCCCCAATTCCCCCTCGCCTTCAGAACCTGGGAACCATCATTCTATACTCTCTACTTCTATGAGCTTGACTTTTTTAGAGTCCACACATTTTCCTTATCTATTCATCCAGTGACAGACAGGTTGTTTCTATATCTTGGCTGCTGTGAATGACGTTGCAATAAACATGGGAGAGTAGATATGTTTTCGAGACACTGATTTCATTTCCTTCGGATGTATACAGAAGTGAGATTGCTGGATCATATGGTAATTCTACTTGTATACTTTTGAGGGACTTTCATACCATTTTCCAGCATGTCTGCACCAATTTACATCCCCATCAACAGTGTATAAGGGTTCCCTTTTTTCCACAACCTCATCAACACTTGTCATCCTAACAGGTGTGAGGTAGTTTTGATTTGCATTTCCCTGATGATTAGTGATGTTGGGCATCTTTTCATGTACCTATTGACCATTTGTATGTCTTCTTTGGAAAAATGTCTCTTCAGTTTCTTTGCCCATTTTTAAATCTGGTTATTTTTGTCTATTGAGTTATATGAGTTCTTTATATATTTTGGATATTAGCCCCTTACAGAATTATGATTTGCAAATATTTTCTCCCATTCTGTAGGTTGCCTTTGCATTTTGTTGGTTTCCTTTGCTGTGAAGAAGCTTTTTAGTTTGACGTGTGCTGGAACTCGCCAGACTGAGTCTAACAGTCCTGAGTGGGGGAGCGAGGGTTAGGAAAAAAGACAGAGAAGAAAGATCTCGGGAGGGCATACAGTCAAAGCTGCAGCCCCGAGTTTATTTAGCACTGTATACTTATACAGCTTGAGTACATGACAAACTGCTCATAACAAGCTGCTTGAAACAAAACCACAAGTATCCAGAAACAATAGCTGCGATTAACATGCGAATAACATAAGGAGAGAAACCTCCTCCCTTGGAATTTCAGGAACTGATATTTATCCTCCCTTCGGTTCCAGGAACTGATAATTCCTTACAAAGGGCTCTCAACAGATGTAGTCTCACTTATTTATTTTTTCTTTTGTTGCCTGTGCTTTTGGTGTTATATCCAAAAAAACTTTGCCAATGACTGTTTTCTTCAAAGAGTTTTAAGGTTTAGATATTACATTTCAAGTTAATTTTTGTGGATAGTGTAAGATAAGGGTCCAATTTTATTCTTTTCTGTATGGATATCTAGTTTTATCAACACTGGTTATTAAAGAGACTATTTTTTCCCCATTTTGTGTTCTTGGAATCTTTGTCAAAGTTTAGTGACTGTATATGCATGGATTTATTTCTGGGCTCTTGATTCTGTTACATTGGTCTATGAGTCTGACTTTTGCCAATACCATGCTGTTTTGATTACTACAGCTTTACAATATAGTTTGAAATCAGGAAATTGATGCCTCCACATTTGTAATGTTCTAAATGTTATTTTGAAGAGTTCAGTCTCTCTTTTTGACTAGAAAATGTAGCATGGCTGCTACAGAAGCATGTGTCTTTGTGAGCATGTTCTGTACCATATCTTGATATTCTGAGAAATGGACTGAGTTGAACTCCATGCGCCTCCAGACAACAATAGAAATTCTCTGTATGTGATGATGTCAGCCTTTGTTTAATCATTTTATAATTAGGAAACAGGTAGACAAAAGTAGGAAATGCTAAGCATAGCTATTGATTAGCTCAAGATTTCACAGAGAATAGCTGTGAATACCAAGAATGAGGAAGGCAGTAGGTCCTGGAGAAAGCTTTGCATTTGATTCAAATGATTTCTAACCTTAGGAAAGTCAGACTCTTGCAAGCAAATGTGTTTCAATATGCAACCACATTCATGCCTAGATATAGGACTGCTATGGTCTTGCTTCTCAATAGTGTTATTTTTTTCTGGCAACACTGAGCTCCCTGGATCTGTGACCTTCAGTGATACTCTTGTTTTTTGTCCCTCCCTCCATTTCTCCCCCCTGCTCCTATTCTTCTTTACTTTACTCTCAATTTGTCCCTTAATAATTATGTTTTCTCAAAGAAAAGATGGTGAGTTTAGATTTGTAACTACCAGATATATAACATTTGTTTATTTAGCTAGCTCTTCATTTATTTAACAAATATTGGTTTGCTAATAAATATCAACATGTAATTATTGTCATGGAAAGAATCCACTTAGTACCTAGTAATTAAAGAAAGAAATGAGAGGAAAACTTAGACACTGTCTCTGCCTTCAGAAAATTTACAGTCTAGTGAAAGGGACTGAGAGTAAACAAATAATCACTCCAAATAAGTTTTGTTATAAATTGGAGTGAGTACTATAACAGAATAGCTCGAGTATACTAACACAGAGAAATCATTGCTCAGTTTTGAATATCAAATTAGACATTTTTGAGCACCCAGTGAAACAATTCCTCTCATAAGAAAGGAAGAAGTAGAAAGAGCTTCTAACGCTGAGGAAAAGAAATGAAGAGAAAATGAGAAAGAGGAAAGCAAAGCAAAAGAATCTGATCTGATGTCCTTGCTTTGTCCTTGGTAGTGTGGGGTGGGCATCTCAAGTACTGAGATAATTTAGACAGAATCCAAGAGTCAGAGACTTATTCTTAATTTTTCAGGGATTCTCTCTGCTTTATCTTCCTCTTTGAGTTGTTGTCTTTGTCCTTACACTGCTTTCTCTGAGGCTAGCAAAATGGCTGAAGCTACTATAGGGCATATGCGTATACAATCACCACACCATCCAGATTAAGAAAGATTACTTTATCTGAGCATTCTCAGTGAGTGTTCCGAGATCCATTCTGACAAGATAGGCTTAGGTCATATATTAGAACCAATCAGCATGAGGACTTGTCACCAGGAGGGGAATAAAATGTGTTAATCTCTTAAGTTATTGCCACATCCTCCACAGGACTTCAGGAGAGGGGTCAGCTTCTCTACAACTATATGAATCCCAGATGGAAATCAGGCACTTTTGGAAAAAGGTGAATGGAGTCTGAAGACGAACACAAATGCCCACTTCAGTTTATTCCTGAGACTACCCAGTAGCTATACATATTCTCCTTTCAACACATGGTTTAAAATATGCCCAAGCTTACATGGAATACAGACACCTCACTTCAAAAATCACAAAGCCTGTGATGGAATCCAAATACTAGGAGCTCTGGTAAGAACTGAAACCTTGGTCACACAGCTTATGGAATACATTAATATGACTTGTATTTGACTGTCTGCGTTATTCCAGGAGAATCTTGGCTGAAAAATAAAGTAACAAATAATTATTCTCAACTCGTCTTCACTAGGGCATCTCAATAGTTTGCTCAGTTGTGGTCATTAGACAATATACTCTTCAACACTTGCTTCAAAATTTTCCTTTTTAGGATTGCTGGGTTTGCCAATCCTAAACTATTATACAAAAGACTTGGCCAAATCTCCGTCTGGCCTCACATTGAACTATCTCCAGATATAGTAAATCAGAACCAAAACCCTAATAACTATCCTGGCTTTGACCATATTTTTCTGAAATGCTACTAATATTCTATCAAGGTAAAGATTTCCTTTATTGTGGCTAGCAACACATTTGACTTTGTTTTAGTATAGGTTATTTTGGGGGACTCTTCAGATAGTGAGCAGTTGACCCTGGGTGAGATACATTTCTTTTTATTGGGTCCAAATATAGTTTCTCATGATTCATTGACTTGTGGCTAAATGGACACTTACCTGTATACAACACATAATAATGCAATGGTGCAGAAAAGAGGAACCAAAAAAAAGACTCCCATTTGGAAAAGAGGAGACACCATATGGAGATGACTGGTCCACAGCAAATATGATATCCATGATATGACAGGACTCCGTAACCATTATGTACCTTAGTTTGCCAATCTACTCACCTCTGGTTTAGCTCTGTGGGAGAATGTTTCTTGTTTACTGTCCTCCACAGACATCTCTGAAATAGGCAAGTAGTACCTCATCCCTCTCCCTGTGCTGCTTAGAGGCTCATTTCCTATTAGTTAAAGACATTAGAGATTACATCCAGGGCATAAGAAATCACAGGCTTAGAGTTTATTGGGCAATAGATCTCCATTAAAACTTTAGAGGCTTCCAGGCTATTTGTTTCATAGCTGGCAACCAAGTTGGAGACCTTGATGAGTTGTAATCTTGAAATCCAGTCTTAGCCATCTGTTTTTTTGGTTATGATCATCCATTTCCCTGCATTGCTCATTCCTCCAATAAGTATGGTTCCTAGATCAGTGGTAGCATCACCTGAGAACTTGTTAGAAATGCAAATTCTTGTGTTACATCCAGACCTTCTCAAAAACTCTGGGGTTGGGACCCAGCAATCTGCGATGTAATAAGACATTGCAATGATTCTGATGCACGTTAAAGTTTGAGACCACAGCTTTAGTGGTTTTCATTTTCAGCAATACAAAATAATAAGCTGGGGCAAGAACATGCCACAAAAATCTGCTCTTTCCACAGGCTGTATGTGAGTGGCTTCTTCTCAAGAAAAGTGATTAGGCTTTTCCTTTCTTATTAATAGGAATTAATTATCAAAGTCTTGTATGGAGGAACAGGGAGCAACAGTATTCTTTTGAGCTGCTATATATCCTAAATTGCTCCCCTTTTTTTCTAGCACTGACTTGCTTTTCCAGTCTCTCAAGGTTCCAGATACTAGACTATCAGGCAACTGAAGAGAGATTAAAGGTAGTATTTCACTAAGCAAGCTCCTACTTTTCTCTGCTTTCAGAGGCTAGTAAAAACGTATCTCTTTCAGTTAGGAATTTGCTGATGGTCATAAAAAATAGTTAACACACTTTAACATCCTACATTTTTCCTCTAAAGTCTCTTAATGCCAAAGCTTCAATATGTATGTGACTTGGTTCTCCAGGGTACAGAAGGACAAAAAAATTATTATTTTCACTACCATATAACAATAGCTGCTATCTTTCAACCACTAAATAGAGGTGTCCCACTGGCTTCTACTGCCACTTCTGTGGCTCAGCTAAGACCACATTTTAGTGAATCTCTTAATCTTAACCCCACTCTTGGTCATAATTTCCATATCAAGGGTCTTAGTTTCAAACAATAGAAACCATGCATGGTTAACTTACAGGGGGGAAATGTGTAAAATAGAGGGAGGGTTTACTAGAATGAAATGGGACACCACAGATTCACCTGGGGGCTAGAGAACAAGACAGAGCAAATGGGCAGGAACCAAGGGAAATAAAGATGAACCAATGGAAAGAATAGCTGTGGTAACATTGCAGGACAGGCCAGGTCAGGTTGCCACTGCCAACATTGCTGTTGCTGCATCATGGCTGCTGAAATGACCTGATATCCAACTATCATGGTGTGTTCTTATGTCAGACATCCAGAGTCCAAGTCATAGGGTGAGCTTCTAGTGGCTCAACTTCGATCACGTGTTCATCCCTGACTAGTATAAAAAGATAGAAGAGGTTCTAGGCCCTCCCATCTTCCATAATGGTTGGTGGACAACAGAGATCATAAGGTAATAAAAATGTTGCTGGAAGGTCAAAATAACTGATATATATGCATTATTTATATCCTTTTTTTTCTTTACCCCATTGAGCAATACATCATTAATAGTATCTGTTGTCAATAAATATTTTTTACAATTTATAAAATTTTCAAGATCAAAATTGCATTGTCATAACTCCATTGTGATATGCTGGCATTAAAGCCCGCTATAGAAATTACTGATTTATAGAAAATCTGAGAATTAGAAAGATCAAATGATCAGAAATCTTTATTTATAGGGAATAAAATCTATAAAATATCTCATATCAAAGGATTTTTGAAAATGCCATGTTTAGGTAGATATTTTCCAATATTAAATATTTTCATTTCTCTATTTTGTTTATATGTAAAATTATTATTTGGAAAGTGATAATATCTATAAGGAAAGGGTGGGAGAAAGGGAAAGAGAAAGGCATATGAAATGGGATGGAAATAAAAAGGAAGAGACTTAATATTTACTGAATCCTGTACAACTTTTACATAAATTATCTCATTCAATCTTTCAAATAACACTGGATCATTTAAGTCTGCAGAATATGTTCTTCAAATTAAATTTTACCTGAAAGACTTTATAATAAGGCAGGTAAATCTTGAATGAATAGCTCTGGATGGGCAGTTGAGTGAGTTGGTACCCTTTTTGTCTCCCTTGGGATGACACTCAGCATCATTTAAAAATATATTATCTAAATTATATTTTTTAAAAAGACTAAATTCTGGTCAGTGTAGTCTTGGCCATTAAACATTTATGTTGTGTTCTAACTCTTCATGGCGTGATAACAAATGCACCAAGTTTAATTCCACAGTTAACTTTTCCACAACTATATGAATTTTAATATTTATTTTTAAGTATGGAATCAAAAACTATATATACATAGTAAAGAAATTTCAAACTCATGCACAGACTCAGTTAACCAAAATATTTTATTTCTCAGAATTTTTTATGCCTTAGCAACTATGCATAATAGGAATTTTATGTGTAGTTAGTTGTAGTTTTAACATGTAAAAATAGACTAAGGATAAGGCATAACTTCAACTAGTCTCTTGCTAAATCAAAACATTCTTTATGTAAGATCACAGGCTAAGCAGCTAACCATATAGAATTTACTAGATGAGGCAGTTACTAGTTCAGTTATTATGAACCAATCCCTTACTGATGTTTTCTAGGAAGAAAAGAAACTCTCGTGCTCTGTTGGTGGGATTGTAAATTGGTGCAGCTCCTGTGGAAAACAGTATGGAGATTCCTCATGAAATTAAAAATAAACTACCATATGACCCAACAATTCCACTTCTGGATATTTATCCAAAGAAATTCAAAATACTAATTCAAAAAGACATATGCACCCCTATAATTGTTAGAACATTATTTACGATAGCCAAGATAAAAAACAAACTAAAGTGTCCTTCAATAGGTGAATAGATAAAGAAGCAGTCCATATATACAAGGGAATAGTACCCAGTCATAAAAGAATAAAATCTCATAATTTGCAAGAACGTGGATGGACTTATGCTAAGTGAAGTAAGTCAGAGAAAGGCAAATACCGTATGATTGAACTTATATATGGAATTTGGAAAACAAAATAAATGAATAAACAAAACAAACTCATAGATACAGAGAATATTTTGATGGTTGCCAGATAGGAGGGGGCATGGAAGAGCTGGGTGAAAAAGGAGAAGGGATTAAGAAGCACAAATTTTTAGTTACAAAAACAGTCACAGGCTATAAAATACAGTATAGGGAATATAGTCAATAATATTATAATAATGATGCATGGTGTCATATGGGTACTAGACTTATCAGGGTGATCACTTTGTAAGTTATATAAATATCTAATCACTATGTTGTACACCCGAAATTAATATTGTATGTTAATTGTAATTTAAAAATTAAAAAAATAAAAATAAGAATTCAAACCAAGACATTTTGGATTCTTCTCTGGTTATTGAGTAGGGCCCAATTTCTAGTTTAATAAAGTTTATGTGTGAAACAAAGGCTCTGGGTAGATGATATCTAAGGTTATCTTCAGATGTATAGATTTGGAGTTTATGGTTCTATAATTTTATGCTGAAATATAAAGGAAATTTGATCCAATCAGGATCAGTATATGCCTCTAATTGAAGTTCTCGCTCCTTCCCAGTCTCTGTCTCTGTCTCTTTTTCTACATTAATATATATATTTGATTTATTGAGATTAAGATTCAAAATAGTGATAAAAACCATCAAATTAACCTTTTACATGACATTTAAAACTTAGTATTTATTACATAGATATATTACATTTTTTAAAAAATAGGTAGAAAAATTCAATTGAAAACACAGAAGACTTGCTCAGAGAATTCAAACTAAAGGATTGGTATTTATTAGATATCAATTATTATTAAATTTTTAAACATTTAAACCAAAAAAGCAAAAAAAAAAAAAAAAGATCAATATACTTCTATGCTTATACATGACCATTATTCAATTTGATTTGATGGTAGATAATTTTACAAATCACACAAGACCATTCCAGTAATTAATTTAGCTTTAAAAAAAAAAAAGGCATTTCATCTAACACCATCAATTAGAAATATGTTTTAGGTAATGGCAACTTCTTTTCACTAATGGATTGTACACTGAAACTCAAATCAATACATTTACTGAATGTGTTACTGTGCTGGAGCTCAGAGAAAATATTAAGAAGTATAAATAAATGTTTTCAGTCTCAAGAAAGTTTCATTTCTTTCTTGTTCAGAGATCCTTGTCAAATCCCTATTAATCCTTCAAGATCTATATCCTTCTTCTCTGAAATCATCTTGCTTTTCATAGGCAGAGATGTTGGATAGTACCATGTCTTTTGTGGGGGCATAAATTTTATTTTATTTATTAATTTTCTAAATTTGTTTTTTAATTTTTATTTTTCAATTAGCGTTTACATTCAATATTATTTTATATTAGTTTTAGGTATAGAATAGTGGTTAGACATTTATGTAATTTACAAAGTGATCTCCCTAATTCATTTAGTACCTACCTGACACTATATATAGTTATTATAATATTGTTGACTATATTCCCTATGCTGTACTTCATGTCTCTGTGAATATTTTGTACTTACCAATTTGTTTTTCCTAATCCCTTCACCATCCAGGCTCCCTCAAACCCCCATTTCATCTGGCAATCACCAATTTGTTCTCTGTATATATGAGTTTGTTTTCATTTTGTTTGTTCATTTATTTTGTTCTTTAGATTTCACATTTAAGTGAAGTCATATGCTATTTGTCTTTGTCTGACTTATTTCATTTAGCATAATACCCTCTAGGTCCATTCATTTCATTGCAAATGGTAAAATTTCATTTTTTTAATGACTAATATTTCACTGAATATATGTACCACCTCTTCTTCATCCAATTGTCTATTGATGGGCATTTGTGTTGCTTCCATATCTTAGCTATAGTAAATAGTGCTGCAGTGAACATAGAGGGGCATATGTCTTCTAGAATTTGTGCTTTGGTTTTCTTCAGATAAATACCCAGAAGTGGAATTCCTGGGTCATGTAGTAGATCTATTTTAAAATTTTTGAGAACCTCCAAACTGTTTTCCAAGTGGCTACACCAATTTGGAATCCTACCAACAGCACACAAGGATTTCTTTTTCTTCTCATCCTCTCCAACACTTGTTTTTTTGATTTATTGATGATGACCATTCTGACAGGTATGGTTAAGCAGCATTTCATATGTCTATTGGCCACTTGTATATCCTCTTTGGAGAAATGCTTATTCAGGTTCTCTGCCAATTTTTTAATTGAACTGTTTAGTTTTTTTTGGTGTTATGTTTATGTGCTATGTCTTTTACTAACATTTATTTAAATATCTAATTACATGTCTACCTGCTTCTCCAGAACTTGAGCTCCTATAACCTTTTTATTCATTATTCTTTTATTCATTCATATGACAAATATTAATAAAATACTTATTACCATTCTAGGCATGCATTTCCAGTTTCCACAGAACTTTTAGTCTACTGCCACATGAAAATAAACAAGTATTGTAAGTTCACTAATTTAGACATTGCTTCTCACATGTGCAAATATTGTTTTATTTTCTACAAAGTGCCTAACTTTAGAATAAAAAGTGATGGTCTATCAATCTGTTCCAGTATAAATAATCTCTTTGGCCTGTTTTAGGGTTTTTGGTATAAGTTTTTAGTCTTTTGAATTTCCTTCTTCTACCCTCTGCTCTAGTTCCACATGATTCCTAAGTTCGTAAAAAGTTTAAGTGACCTTGTGGGAACAGGAGAGAAGGGGGTTTAAGAGGCATACTGTGATGAATTCTTGCTGATTTCCTGTGAAGTATGGAGTCTTATCTAGCCCCTGACTGTTATCCACTGGGATGTGACCACTTCTGGACCGTGTTTTGAGACACTGTGCCTGACACCTGTTCTGAAGATAATCAGTCCAGTCATTTGCCGCCAGGGTTGAATTTCCAGAATATTTCAGCCTTCACATCCAAGCCTTTGTTAGCACATAGTTCCTCTCAGTACTCTGTAAGTTGGATCATGTGGGCACTCCTAAATTCATATGCACAGGACATGAAGATTTATGGCATTTATTTAGACTTTCCTAGCTCAGAGCCTCCTTGAATTAATGTTGTTATTGATTCTGGGCTGAGTTGGGTGTCATGTCAAATGCTGGGCTTCTTACAGATGCCTAAAGCTTCTTCCAAGCTATACCAGGGGTAGCAGACCATTATCTTTTACTTTCTTATGTCTTTCTGATTTTTTCAAAACTAGATCCTAAGGACAGTTGTCATATGTCCTTTTACCTTAAGCCCATAACAACAAATAGATTGCACTTAGAAAAATCATCTAACCATTAAGATAATATCTTAACTATAATTTTATTTCCATAGGCATTTATAAACCAGTATGATAGGTTTATAATAACTCTAACATTAAATTCTGCTCTTAGCATATAGTTCGAGCTCAATAAATGAATTTTTAGAAAAATTTATAAAAATTTGAAATATGTTGGGACTTGCAGAAGAGTTTCAAAAATAGAACGCTTTCCAAATACTTTTCACCTAGTTTACCCTTATGTCAACATCTTACATGACCAAGAAAAAAAAAATGACCAACCCCAGGAAGTTAACTTTAGTATGATGGTATTAACGAAACTACAGAATTTATTTGAATTTCATCAGTTTTTCCACTACTGCCTTTCTCTTTTTTTTCTTAGAATCCAAACTGATCCCACATTGCATGTAATTTCCATGTCTCCTTAGTATGTTCTACTCAGAGATGATTTCTCAGTCTTTGCTTTTTCTTAGTTACTTTGACACTACTGAAGAACATAGGTGAGTTATTTTGTGTAGAATTTTCCTCTGCTTAGTTTGTCAGTCCTATTTCTACTCAAACTGTTACCTATTAATTTTAGCATCCATCACTGGATCCTGCCTGAGGCAAATTATTACTGTGGTATTCTAATGCAGATTTTCTTCATCTTTCTATATTTTTAATTGGAAATCATTTATAAAGACTTGTCCTTTCCCCACATACTTAGTTATTCAAGTTTTTTTTTTTGACATTTATATCAGTGTGGATATTTATTTTATTATTATTATTTTTTTGGTTATAATTCAATACTATTGTCATTTATTTTATTTCTCAAATAATCCTGATTTTGGCCTTTGAGAGCTTTTTAAATGTTGTCTCATACACCCTTTCAATATGTCTCATTCTTTTATTGTTTATTTTTAATCACTTCCTTACTTTATGGCACCACAAACTGTTTCAAGGCCATTTTATGTTTTCCATGCCACAGCCCTGGAATAAACCAGTTTTCTGAGGAGCACTGTTTCTTTTTATTAGGGAGTGATATTTGGAAACCAAGCTCATTGCTCCTGGGATGACATTTTTTCTAGTAACTCTTAGTAGACAGAACTGGGAAATATATGTATGTGCCCTAACTCATGCCTACAAACATATTTATATTTCTGTCAATATTTATAGATATTAAAAACATCATGAGTCCATTTTAATACCTCCAACTCCAATTCAGTATCGCATTCTAGCACTCACCCTTTCCTAATTTGTAACTTCTTCCTCTGAGAGTGAGAAACCCAACTCTTAATTTCGAAAATATATTTACTTATTAGTTTAATTCTGTTATAAAAAAGTAGTTTCAGAATTGTTAGCCCATACCCCTGTGAGGAATAAATTTGCCAACTGTGGCAAAATTGGCAAACTACAGCTTACAGTCTAAATCTGACCCCATACTTGTTTTTATAAATAAAGTTTTTTTTTTGGCACATGACCATGCTTATTTGTTTATGTATTGTCTATACTATTTCTGTGCTCTGATCGCAGGGTTGAGCAGTTTGACAGAGACTGTATGGTCTGCACAACCAACATATTTATGATCTGGTCCTTTAATGAAATGATTTGTCCACCCCTAAACTAGAACATCATGTTTGGATACACTTATTTTTGTCTATAAAGCATCCAGTCAAATAACCATTTGCCAAAGTTACTTAGGTCAGCTCCTTTCTGTGATTATGTGATTCATTTGTAACATAGCTAGATTTGTCACAGTCTGCACTACATCTCTCCCCACATCCTGTTCGATTTTTTAAAAATTGACATGCAATAAGGTTCTTTGAGTTTTGACAAATACAATGAGTCATCTATCTACCACCACAGATTCATATAATTTTTTCACCCTCAAATTCCTTCATGTAGATTATTTATATTCAGCACCTCTCTTCACTATTTATCACTGGCAACCACTAATCTGTTTTCCGTCCCTGTAGTGTTGCCTTTTCCAGAGTGACATACAATGAACCTTTTTATATCTGACTTCTTTTCAGATATAGCAAAATGTATTTAAGATCTAAGCATGTTAAAAAAAAAAAAAAAAGATCTAAAGGTAGTGTTGTGGTAAAATATTTATTACCTGTCCCTTTATAGAAAAAGCCTATTGACCCTTATTGTAAAGAATAGAAAGGAATGGGAGAACATGGGTGACTTTGTTAGAGATTTGATATAGGAAGCAAAGAAGAAATTAGAGATGATTCTATAATTTTGAATTAGAGTTATTGAGAGAATGCTTTACCTTAGTAAAATAGGGAAACCATACATATGGGCTTTCCTTAAATGCCAAATACCTTTGTGTAATTTATCATATCGTCATGCGAAACTAGAAAAATGAACATTAAGTAGTCATAAGATGGCCAAATAGAAAACCCCGCAAAAGTAGCAAGTATATCAGTTTTAATTCTAGTTTCTGGAGAATGGATTGCATTCAAGTGGAGGAGTCAGATGCAATCATAGAAGAGTTTCTATGTCATATGGCCTGTATGACTTTCTCTGTCGAAAAAAAGTTTGTCCAGAAAGCTTCTTCTAAGGAAACAATGTAAGTCATTTCATAATATTTTACTTTTTTTCAGATAAAATGTTACTCTTCTAAAATTTTAAATGGTAGAGGGGATTAGAAAGTAATCCTATAATCCCACATCCTCAAGAATAACTATCAATTTATTGGGTAATTTCTTTCATAATTTCTTATATAGATAGATATATAGAGTTATTACATGCCATAATACCCTCTCATTAGCTGCTTTTTAATGTAATAACATATTGTCTGTGTCTTTTTTATAATACTTTCAGTTCTACTTTATTATTTTTAATGATGGCATAAAATTCTATTGTATAATTGTACTGTTATTATATAACTGATCCAGTTTTGATGTTAATATAGATGATGGCTAAGTTTTCATTGATAAAATTCAGCACCACTCTATGCACAAATATTCATAATTTCTTCATTATTTTCCTAGGAAAAATTTCAAGGAGCAGAACTTCTAAATAAAAAGATTACATTTAAAATTTTATGTTTTGTGAGATTTTAGTTTTCACTGGTGTTACAAAACATTTTTGAATTCTTTTATAAAACTTATTTTTTCTTTTGATCATTTGGTCTCAGCAAATACCATATTGTGCTACCAGGTCTTTTATGAATTTGGTTTCAATATACCTAATTAGTAAAAATTCTTTGAGAGTACTATCTTTTACATCTAGTGTATAGGTTGAAAATGTTTGTTGATTGATTTGTGTTACCGAAATATTAATTTTATTATGCTACAGATTTTAATAATTAATAAACATGGAGAGTGAAAAAAATCTACCACTTTTAATACATGTCAGTGATTCTCATTCTCTTAACATATGATTAAGTTATAGTTTAGTGAATAGAGCATTTTCATTTCTGAACTGTGCCTATCTAGTTTTCCTTACTTTAATGAAAGACATTATCATTTATCTAGTTCCTAAATCCAGAAAAGATAGCTTTCTTTCTTCTGCTTAATGTTTCTGAGATCCATCCATATATCTCTATTTCCAAAATTGCTTTTGGTACATTTTATTCTCCTAGACACTCCAACAGCCTTCTAATTGGTCTACCTGCCTCTGGCCATGTCCTACTCCCAACGATTCTCTTTATTATGGCTAGAGAGACCTGCTAAATGAAAAACAAATCTCATGGTATCACTCTGTTTAAAATCCTTAGGCGTGAAACTCTGTTCCCAAGAGCAGGGCATTTGAGACTCAAGATTCTGGTCCCCACTATTCTCTCCAGTCTCTTCTAGTCTTTTCTCTTTCTGTACTCCACATTCTAAACATTCCAAACTAGTAAGACCCTAAATATACAATACTTGTTTTTCTCTGGCCATTTTGTATTGTGGTATGAGGCTGAAATTAAGACTCATTATTAATGTTACCTTGCCATCTGTATAATTAAGATAGCCTTAAATGGCCTACCTACAAGTTCACCACCTCCCTGCCCAATTCTTGCAGGTAGTTAAACAAACTTCCTGTCATGAGAACCAGGCACAGTGCCTGCTTATCCCTAAGTAGTAGGCTTCAGTTTCTGCCTGCCTGAAGAATTATTCAAATGGGCCAATCACATCCTCCTGTGGGAACCAAGGGTTACCTCATCTTCTTGTTACTACAAAGCCTGCCCCTGCCACCACTCCTGACCCTGCTTTGTTCATCTGTTCCCAGGAGCAACCCCCACATGGCCCTGCGTGGCTTGTCATGTCCTCCTCCTCTGAGCTGTGAGTAGATGTGACTAATAAACTGCTGTCAATCTCATCTGTCCAGGGTCAGGTGTTGTGTGTTCAGTCATCCCCATAACCCTGGGGCAGGAATTTCCTCCCTCATCAACAAGGTGAAGAGGAGGCAAATAAAACATGCATATCCTCTTTCTTATGTTTTGGAGGAAAGTTTTCTATCAATCTCACTAAATTCTAATCATCCATTGGGACTCAATATAACAAATGAGATGCCCTGCCCCTTTTAATGAAACAGTCTCTGTACTTTATTTAAATTAAATCTTTTTTTCATGCTCCTGACACACTACTTCAGCTTGGGAAGTCTTTAGCAGGGGTATTAGTCAGGGTTCTTCAGAGAAACAGAATCAATATAGATATGGATATAGAGCTAGAGCTAGAGCTAGAGAAATATATAGCTATAGATGAGGAGATTATTATAGGAATTGGATCATGTAATTAGAGAGGATCTGATGTCCCATGATCTTCTGTTTGCAAGCTGGAGAACCTGGAAAGCTGGTGGTTTAATTCAGTCTAAGTCTGAAAGCTAGAGAACCAGGAGGGCAATGTCAGAGGGCAGGAGAAGGTGGATGTCCCAGGTCAAATGAGGAGAGCAAATGTGCCTCTCCTTTACCTCTGTGCTCTATTCAGGACCTCCGTAGATGGAATCATGACCACCAGCATTGGTTATAGTTATCTTTCTTACTCAGTTTTCTGATTTAAATCCTAATCTCTTCTGGAAACACCCTCACAGACACACCCAGTAATGTTTTACCAGCTATCTTGGCATCTCTTAGTCCAGCCATGTTGACACATAAAATTAACCATCACAGCGGGGAAGGAGAGTGTGGCCATTCCTTTATTTCCTCATCTTGTTCCAATCCTTCCCATCATCGCTTTTGCCCATAGGCTGCCACTGCAACTTCCTGGGTAGGTTCTGGAGAGAGTGAGGAGGCATGGGAAAAAATCTTACTTGACAGAAAGAGATGTAACTTGGTGTTTGGTGCCCTCTGAATATGGCTGATTCTGTGTTCATTCTTTTTCTGCTGACATATTTTTTTGTGGGTTTCTTAGATATTCTCCCTTTTAAAAAACACCAAAATTCAGCTCTCATGCTATGAGAAATGTTTCTTCTATAGTTGTTCTCTACATGCCCCAGTCTCCCAGCTACTTCTTTGTTGGAGTGTGCACCTTTTGCTTCTTCTTGTTAAAGGTTCCTTGTTCCTGGTAGCAACACTCTTGAAGAGAAGTGTACCCTTAAAAGGATCCCTGTGTGATTCTTTCATCCAAAACCTTCATCTAAGCATAGTAATCATGCCTCCCTGACCTACCAATTGATGGAAAATGTACACTTCTCTCTTCACTCTGCAGACCAGGTTCAGAGTTTCACTTTGGAATTCCTCAGGCAGGAGGCAAATATCAGATGCTTATATTCTCCAAAATGTAATAAGCAAATATAAAATTTGATCAGTAGGCTTGAAGTGCAGTAGAAGCAGTTTTCTCTACCCAAAGAGTGGGCATAGGTAAAATGCTACTGCATTTGGACAAATTGTCCTAAAGAAATCCTCTCCTTTTTAATGAATTTTTCAACTTCTTCTATATCCCTAAATTAGATGATGAGCCAACGAATGCAAACATATTTCTTTGACTGCCTACATTGCAAGTTCTGCACAGATGATTTAGAAAGATACCTTGAAATGGAGGACAGGTTTCATCATAGTTCTTCTTTCCACTTGGGCCTGACATAAAACTGAAGCAGATTAAGTTCCATTTTAACATCTTTTTATATTTTGTACCGAAATTTTATTTTCTATGACATTAATTTATATTCTCAACAGTCTGACTAGACTTTTTCTATAAAGGATTTGATTGCAATAGATTTGCTACGGTAACCAAAGATTTTAAAGAAAAGTCAATACTTTGTTTAAAACTGTGCTGCGTACATACTAAGTTCATTCATATTCATATTTGGAAATAGTAAGATATCATGTTGAACCATATGTACCATGATCATTTCAAAATAAATAACCATTTTAATACTATTTTTGATAAATCATTAAAATAGGTCCTATCTTGCTTGGCATTTTAATTTCCACACTTCGGTGGTGACATCAAAGGCAAGTTTTTCTCCTCTATTATAAATAATTTTGAGTGTGAGACTCACATTCCACTTCTCTCTGAATCCCGAAATATGTCCTGCTGGGCATTAGAAGCTCTGAAGAGCTCTCTGAACCTCCTGAGATGTTCGCAAAAGTTTGTGTGGAAATTCACATGGTCATAGTGCAACTTAATCTTAAGAAGGCAACACCTTGCAACAAGATGGTTAAAAAAATCAACATGTGTTTTGGTCAAAAGAAACTAAGTAATGTAAAAAAAATTCCACTAATTGTATATCAAAATAATTGTGTTTATACGTTTATATTGTCATTTTACAAGGTATTTGACTTGACTTATAGGAATACATTGGATAAAATAAGATTTAAAAAAAACAAGGACTTTCTTTTTTTAATGGCTATTTATGAGAAAGGGAAGGTAAACAATTACATCAAAAGAAGAGAGGCATTTCCACTGGTGCAGAAAACATAACATGGGTATGTTAATTCTAAACAATCTTTTTAATTTTTGGTAGTCATCGGTCCAGTCATCACAATAACTGCTTTTCTGTTATCTTTGCAAATGGTTCTTTGGGGTTCAATGTTGCTTTAGGCCCAGTCAAAGGGGTACATTCCAAAGGTTTGAGGGATAATATCTGTAGGACAGTTATTCTGGCATGGCAGCACCAGTTTCCTTTTATAAAATTTAAGTATAGTTGGTATACAATATTATATTAGTCATATTAGTTTCAGATGTACAATATAGTGATTTGACATTTTTATACCTTACAATGCGATCACCCTACTAATTCTAGTAATCATTTGTCACTGAAAACTTGTCATAATATTGACTATCTTCCCCTTCACCTTTTTCGTCTAATGATATTTTCTTTTAATTTGTTTTATATCTCCTTCATATTTTTAAGGATAAATTTCAGTGTCTTCTGTTTGCAAGTTCTATTACAATCATTACAATCCTCAAAATGTTTCAAAAGTTGAAGTTTTTTAAAGATTGATTTATTAAGTATTTCAATGAAAAATTTTCAACTTCTTTTGAACAAACTGCAATACCATTGTAATGCAATACTGTTGTAGGAGACTTAGGTTGATTATAGAGTAGAATGTCTCAGATATTTTTAAATTAAAGTAATAATAGAGACAACTTTGGAATCACTTGAAATAAGAATCAGGGCTTGTGATTACGGAACCATGATTCTAAACAACATCAGAAAGCTCAGTTTTTCTGTATTTTATTACCCCGAGATATTGCTTCTATCTTTTAAGTCCCATCTCTGCCTGGAAAACACTGTATTTTTGTTAAAACTGCTGAGAAGGATCCTATCTGAATGGCCTCTGATCTTCCACTGCCTTAAACAGCTAATACCATTAGTTTGTGAGACAGTCAATCTAAAATGTATCATAGTTATCTATTTCACAAATTGCAAGTTTGGTTTATCAGGTAGTGTTCCACATGAGATATATAGCACTGCCATTATTAGTCCTTGCTGCATTTATTATCTCGAAGACAAATCTATTGGAAACAATATAAGACCACATGACAATGTCTGCCATTTAGTGGAATTTACTGAGAATTCTCAAGTACTTTAGCACCTGCAGAGAAAGTATTTTCTTAATGATAGCCTATGAAGAAGAGTCAATTAGATATATGTACAATTTCAAGTTTGTTAACCATGAAATTTTTTAAAATGATTTCTGCAACACATAATTTTAAAACATAAAAATAATAAAATTGTATTAAAATATACTTTTCAGAAAAATTTAGGTGCTATTGTGTTAGAAACAGATACCACTAAGAAATCTATTAAATAAAATGAATATATACCAAGAATATTTATTCTGCTTATGCTCTTTTAATGTTTAAATAATAAATATGAAGTTTTAAATTTTTTGTCTTCATTTATACAGATATATAATTTCTACTTTTAGAGAAAAATTTATACAATTTTTGAGAACTATGTTAAAAAAAGTATTTTTTCACTTTCAAAAGTGTCCTGACCCAATTGACAAATTACTTGGTCATTCTTATCATCTCACTTATATGCAACCTGCTCTGCCAGTAGATGGCAGTCCTGGCAGTGCTGAGGGAGAGTCAAGCAGGTGGGGACAGCCAGTTTAATATGTGTATATTTTATAGAGATGATAACTGGATTATAGAAAGAATGATGGCTTTTTGGTAGCCAATTCATCTACTTATCATAGATTTGTAAAGAGCTGAAATTAAGTTGCCTGATTCATGTAGACATTTAAAAACATATAGAAATGTGAAATATATTTGTAATCTTTTCTGTCAGTTAAACTTGTCCTATTCTTCTATGGGTCATGTGACGTTAGACTGAGACTATAAACTAAAAAGAAAAGATGGTGATTTAATTTGACTAATATGCTTAGGTTAGTAGAATAATGATAAATGAATATATATATATATATACAAACTCATAGACTAGATACTCAAAATTGTACCTGCTTGAGGTAGAGTTGAGGAGCCAAAACCTGATGTAGTGAAAAAGGGGTTAGTTATTTCCAGAATTAGGATGAATATTAAATTTGCAGAAGAAACTCAAATAGTGTGTGTGTATACATGATTTGCAGTTGAGTTGTCAACTGAATTTAATTAGATCTGAATATCTTTGTACTTATATATTAGGCATTTCAAATATACTATTTATATATTTTATTGAAAGGTCACAGAGTATTATTTCAAACTAACAGAAAGTGAACTGAGGGATTTTTTGGAAGGTAGGCGAAAGAAATTAATTTGGGTGAAGTTCCCTCCTGCATCTCTGCCTTTTTCTCTGCTATTATTTTTCACTTTCTGTGGTCATGGGAAATAATGGATATGTTCCCAGAATACTTGTTTACTTATCAGAAGTGGTAATGGAAAGTCTAGGGCTGAATATGGTAAAACATGTTGGGAGAGGAAAGTGTAAAGTACTCAAAATTGATAGTGACCATAAAAAATAATAATTTACCAGTGCAAACTGGGGGCTCTCTGTAATTAGTAATTTTGTTAAAAATCTATGACTAATAATTTGCCAATAAGCCTTATCTAAGCTCAAGAAGAAATCAAAAGTATAGGCAGAATGAAGCTGAGGAAAACCCAACCCAGAACAACTGCTTTGAGATGAAGCTCAAAGGAAATTGACTGGAAACTCAGATCTGAGATACTTTTCTTCCATGATCTAGGTAGGCATCTGAATAGAAACTCAACTGTCCTGGATAAAACGTCCAAACTTTAGTTTGCAAGTCAAAACCCTTTGTGAGATGGCTCAGACTCAATTCCTGGTTGCTCCCTTCATGCCCATGTATATCGATGAGCTGACACACTGGGGTGCTCCATGTCAAGCACGTGTCCTACCTTCCTGCCTTCATGCTGACCAAGCTCTTGAATCTCTCCTTACCTAGACTACCCACAATACCACTTTGAAAATGCACATATTTCTCATATTTGATCAAATGACCACTTTCTCCATAAATTTTTCTCTGATTCTCTCAGGTGGAAGTACTTGTGCTTTCTTCTAAATCCTAATCTCATTGCATATATCTCATTTGGTCACTTAGTGGCTAAATTCTGTTTCGATTTGAACCATTAGTACATCTTTTTTCTAGGTTGTGAATCTTTGTTCACAGGTCACACCAACCTTGCCCATAAATATGTACAGAATAATTAATTAATATCTGTAATTATAAATTATTATAATTATTAAAATGACAAATTCACTAATTCATTGACATGCTTTTTAAAGCAGATTATTGAGCCTTAGAGTAATTAATTAAAAAAAATATTGAGGACTGGAAAGGAAACCACAGTGGGGAAGGAATTGCTTAATAGTTTAAACCTGTTTATATAATGTTATATGAGACTATAGGTTTTTTTACTTCAACTGTATATGTTCTTTATCCTAGAGTAAACTTGAAATGGTTGTCTGCCCACTGTAATCCACCTTATTGTTTTATTTTTATTTTTAAGTACTGGAGAACCATGGTCAATGGGGGAGATATCTTCTCACCTCTTACCAGAGTGGGTGAAAGTAGGTTGTGTTATGAAACATGAGGCGCTCCTATTTTGAGATTTTCTTAGAAAATTATTTCACCTCATCACATGTTATACTGGTGAAAACATCTAGCAAATGCCTATATATAATAGATACTCAATAAAAAATAGTGTACTTCATTGTTGAATTACCAAATGCCTCTGAAAGAATTTTGTAGGTATAATCATGTGCTATGAAATGACGTGTTTGTCTTATGCTCACCATCAGCTATGGAACAGGTAGAGCATAATTAGAAGTATAAATGATGCTTATTTTTGGTGCAGACCAGGTAATTGTGCTTTTTATAAATAGCTATAATGGGAGTAGAAAATTAAGTTGCAAACCAATTAGGAACTTTGATTTTCTTTAAAATTCAAGTTATACTATAAATATTACTATTATAATATTAAAAATTGTATTAATAGTAATATTAATTTTAATTGGCTCTCTGAAGTGATGGTCTTTAATATAAGAAAATGCATCTAAATGTCGACTTTAATATTTTTCTTAAGATTTGAACACAGGTTTTGTAAAGACTTTAAATTGAAATGGCATCTTTAAATTACCAAAAAATTAAGTCAGGGTTTTCCAGCACAGATCAGTTTTTCTATGGCTCTATGATACAATTCATAAGGAAATTATTTAAATATCCTTAAATTGCTTTAATGAGGCATACTTATGTTAAAGGGAAGTGTCAAAGAAGTTGTAGCATTGTAAGTACAAAAATGAAATAATATGAAATAAATTCTAGATTCTCTCTAGGTATAGAATGATTCTGTAGCATTTCCTGATTTGTACAGTAGATGTCACCAAAAAGTTAAAGATGCCTAAGTAACAGATGCTCTTGGTACACAGTAAAGTGATGAAGCATTATTTGAATCTTGTTTCGAAAAAATGCTAGAGGGAGAAAATTTGATTTATTATAGTTCATGCCCCACTGATGCGTTTACCTATTAAATTCAATGTTTTCTCCTATTGGACAGATTAAAAGTCCCTGAAAAGATAATGCTCATTTTATTTTTTTATTCTATCCTTTTCTTTTATATCTTGAAATTTTATTTATGATTTTTTTATGTGGTCTGTGGACTCTAAGGATAAAAATACCTTGTTCATTAAAAGTTAACCAGTTAATTTCTATAATCCTCTGAGATTCTCAGGTGAAAGGTGTTAAGTAAAATGCATGCCTAATTGCAATATGCTCCAAATTATTGTATTTTTCTTTTTATCAAGGGCAGAGGACTCTCCATGTACTATCAATAATGTCAACATTATCTTGTTTGAATACTACTGCTTAATAGTAATAAGGATTGTAGAGAGCTACCTCTCTCAGTAGGAGGCATAAGGACTCTGCCACTGCTTTCTCAACTGACCAAAGGTTGGTTAATTTCAATCTTGCACTGATTGATTTAAGACAGCAGCTGCAAAATATCTTGCCCCTTGGGCTAAGGAAGAAAAGGAAGGGGTAAGATCTTCCTAGCTCTCCAATCCTGGCAGTCCAATTGCTTCAAGGAAATCAAATTCATCAGCCTGGGCCCCAGGCCTTGAAGGGAAAATAGAGCTATCAATGAATTTGGGGGGTCCTGGGGCATTCCCGTGATGGGCCTATTCACAAGACTTCTTAGATCACAGTCATTTTCCACTAGTTCTGGGTCTTAAAAACTCTATGTCTAATATAGGTGTCAATGTGTCTGCTCAAATATCTCTAGGATCCAGGCAAGTAACAAAATATATATGAATTGGTCCAGACTGCTTGATCAATCATAAGAATATTCCAAGTCAAACTTTTATCAACCATGTGCTTGCTCCAACATAAATTTACAAGCCAGATTTAGCCTCCTGGCCCTTAGCTTTTGACCCCTGTTCTAATGCTTAGTTTGGATATTTATGTCTAATTATCTAGAGACAAAACTTGTGCTTTATGAAAGCATAAAGCATCTGTACACTTATGACTGAGCTTGCATTCTACTGAAATTCATACAGCATTTTTTTGTACCTACTCATACTGGTAAAATTATAAAGGATATTATGTAGGATAAAACATAAAGGATAGAAAGGAGAGTTCTGGTATGGGTTTCATTTTCTCTTCACTAAGCACCTTTAGATGATTTCTAATTAAAACAGTTCTGGTTCTGTCTGAACTGCATTTTTGGTTTCCTCCACCTGCACCAGACCTCAGTCCCTTGCTCCACAATCCAAAATGTTATCAGTTAGTTCAGAAAAAAAAAAAAAAAAAATCCTGTTAAACTTCGTATATATACTGGAATTGATGGCACTGATCAAATATTTTATTGAATGTAATTTTACAGCACATATGTAATTGAAGGGCATTGTTTCTGAAATAAATTGCAATGCAGGTTTAACTACATAGACCTTATATTTAACTATCTCAAAATTATTGAATTCCAATAGAAGCCTGAGCAATCTTTTACTCTGTTATCTTTCTATCCAAAATAGAAATACCCAAAATAGAGTAAAATGTGGACAAAAATTGTATTCACAACTGGCAATATTTCCACTCTCAAAATTTCTATTCTCTACAACTATGCAGTTTTTCAAGTTGTTTTCACTTAATATTTATAATATGTTGCTACAAAATCCTCATAAATAATATTTTAATTATTGCCTAATACTATTCCATCAAGTTGATAAACCAAAATTTAATCATTACCTATTGCTAAATACGTAGGGTTTTTTTTTTGCT
The DNA here is from genome assembly GCA_028627145.1 of Eidolon dupreanum. Lineage (NCBI taxonomy): Eukaryota > Metazoa > Chordata > Mammalia > Chiroptera > Pteropodidae > Eidolon > Eidolon dupreanum. The sequence continues at coordinate 55,225,928 of CM053513.1, forward strand.
ACCATAAATAATTCTGTAATAAGTGCAGATATTCTTTCCTTAAGATAATACTTACGAAAATTTTCTGGAGTGAGAATATTGCGTCTAGGGATACTAACATTTACATAATTTTTAGTATAAATGATTTCTAAAATGTTTATAAATTTACATCAATACTTGCCAATTATCTATGCCATTACAAGCATAGATAATTATTTTTATTTTGAAAACTTATTAAGTATAACATGTTTTCAAATTTTTAATCTTTAATTAATTGTTTTATTTATTTCTTTACTAATTTTCCTTATATGTTTATTTTCAGTTTTGTCTTTTCATGAAAATATTAGCTTTTCCTCTTTATTTTGGTTATGATTATATTTATTAGAAAGAGAGAATAGTACATAGAAGAATCTGTTTATTTTTTGATATCTTTTCTTCCCTCTTTTTTATCAAAATTGTTAATGAGACAACTTTCCTCCAAAGTCTCTTGTTAATTAGTTTGTATAATTCTTCCTGACAGCCAAGCTTGGGTAACATCCCTGTTTAGTTATTAATCTACTGGCTTTGTAGGGAAGGCATGTGCTAAAAAAAAATCTTTAATAATCCTCATTAACTTTGAAACACTTGCTACAAATATACTATTATTTACTGTCTTGACTAATTTCATTGGGAGTAAGTAAAAATAATAACTTGTTAATAATTGGAACAATTGGAAGTACAGTAAACTTCAATACAGTGCGCTCAGCTCTGTGAATTTTAGACTATTTTTTCTTTCAACTTAACTTCTTAATATCCAACTCTAAATACCAAAGAACCAATTCTTGTTTTTTATTTTTTCCCCAACAACCTAACAAAATCAATCATGGTTGATGTTCTGTTTTATAGAACATTCAATTAGTTTTAAACAACTAATTTTCAATATTGATTTCTAATTTAAAAAAAAAAAACTTAAAATTTGCTTTAAAATTAATTTGTTCTTTTATTTTTCAAAAGACTGGTTGAAGCCATGTGATTTACGTTTTTTTTTGTTTGTATAGACACAGCTATCCTTAGAATATTATAAAGAATGATATTCTTTATTTCCTATGAAAATTTGAGATGAGATAATATCATCAGTTTCATAAATATGAATTGTATCTACTATAGTGCTCAGAATTCAGTTCAGGAAACATTTAATGAAGAGAAAGATTTGCTGAACGTTGCCGAACAACCCTCCCAACGACAATTATTCATCTCTTCGGCTTAGTATATTTATTCAAATAAACTAAAATAGACTGGATATCTGTTTAGGTTTCCTTCACATATTTCAGATGTAATTATTTTTTATTGTCTTCCCCTGTAACATCTAGTGATCTCCAAGTCAGGATATAAGAGAACACAAGCAGGTGTGTAGGAGAGATTTCTTAGAGCTCACTAAAATTTATACCACAGAAGGCAAACCACAAATTAATGGAAAGGCATGACAAAAATCATTACATTTCCCATTAGATCCTCCTCCCGCTACCTATTAGGACGACTGCCTCTTTCACATTAGGCCATCCTGATTTATTCTAAGCTCTAGACCCCATGGGCTGGTGCTTATTGTCATGGTCATTATAAGCCACTATTATTTGTTCCTAGAGTGTAAATGAGACCTTTTCCCTTTAATTCCTCTCTGGGAAAGCACCTCGAGGGAAGGATTATTTGCAAAAAAATTGGCCACATGATTTCTTTTTGCCTAATGAGTTTAATTTTAATTTGGGGCTTTGAAAAGGAAATGCTAAATGGACCTGAGACTCGCAATGATTATTTCTAATTGATCATATCAAGGACACTGCATACGCATCAATGACAGAATCTCAGGGTTGGGAGGTATTTTGAGGGTCTTCTACTCAAGTTACACTAATCTCAGGAAACTGCTGTGAGAAAGAAAAAGAGATCTAGGAAGGAAGATAAGGAAGGTATCAGTCTGTGAAAAAGGCTAAACACAAGGAAACAAGATGGAATAAATGAATGATGAGATTCTAAGATTTTGTGGATCAATTTCAATACATTTTACTTGAGAAATCTTTGTAAAAATCCATTTCTTTGTAAGTATCTTATGAGATTTGTTTCTTTGGTATCATAGTGAAATTGTTGGTGAAACAAAAGTATTGAAAAAAAAAGATGACTTACAACTTAATAGGAATATTGAACCTCTAAAATGTCATAGAGAAAAAGAGTGCAGGGTTAAGGGTGAAATGACAGATGTTTCACTTTGGCAACTTTGTCTGATTACGAAATTGCTTCTTTTTTATTTTGTGAGTGAGACCTGCATTTGCCAAATTACTGACATTTGCAAAATGGCATTTTTCCAGTATTTTCCTTCAAAAACTGGAATCACTTTTATTCTTTTTTTTTTCATCCATAAGGAAGTCCTCTTAAAATAAGGTATTCATATTAAAGTGGCATCAGTAATGTCTGTATGATTTTTGATAGTCCTCTAGGTACACAGGAATTACATAGCATTGTCTTTTAGGTTTTATTATACAGGAAATTCAGAGAGAAGCAAGAACACTTTGTTTCTTTAGCAGTTACATATTTAGCCTCTTATGACTATGACTAATAATATTTAATTTAGAGCATTTTTTTCCAGGAAAGTGGTTTAGAAAATGTACAACTAGAATAAATAATTCTTCTTTGGTTGTTGTTTCCACTGCAATGTTTTAGGATTATTACTCATCTTTCCCTTTGATCCAACACTCTGTTCCTTTAAGAAATTGAACAAAATAAAATTTGGAAACATTTCCCATATTTAAATAAAGATCTCCTTCTTTATTTCCTGTTAGTAGATTAAAAATTTAGCCTTTATCTACTTTTGATGATTTCTACTGATCTTGAAAGGTTCAGCTCATGTACAGTTTATATGAACTTATCTTTAACAATTCCAGTCATAAGTGATCAAATTCACTAGATGTATTATGAGCACATACTGCGTATGAGACATTAACTAGGTTCTGATAGAAGATTTCAAGGAAGTAATGTTATTTAGGAGATTCTTTCAAGGATAAGTAGAATTTGACAGGCAGATTTTTTTTGGAAACCTTCTTGTGTGGAGGCAACAAGGCAAAGTCATGTCAGTGGTAAAGTCTTCAATATATTACGTTAAGAGAACAGCAAATAAATTAGACAAACTAGAGAGTGGAGTATAGGATTTGTAAGGGGACATAATGATTTAAAATGCTGATATGGTAGGTTTAGGCTAGGTCATGGAAAAAATATATATAATTTTTAAGCAGTTTCAAATTTACAAATTTCAAAAAATATTGCAAGTTTAGTTACAAGAACTTTTATTTTCTTCAACCATTTGAGAGTAACTTGTTGATGTGATGTCTCATCACCCCAAATGATGTCTCATCACCTTACTATGCATTTTATAGAAACAAAGATATTGTCCTATACAACCATCGAACATCCAAATGTAGAACGACCATCCGAAAATGGAAACAAATGCTACTATTGTTAAAGGAGAAAATTAACTTTCATGGCGAAAGCGTTTTTTAAAAGAAAGGGTTTATTGGGCCATAGAGGACCATCTCATGGAGCATAAAGTTTAAACCACCAACAGGAGCAGTAGGTAGAAAAGTCAACATGTCTGCCACCCTGGAGATGACAGGCCTTTTTAAAAACATATCAAGTAGAGGGATAAAAGATGTAAGTTGTTTTGAAAGAGTTTACATTGGTTACAGACAAGGGGAAGGAATCAGGTGAAACACTTCTATGACAATAGGTACAAAGTCTATAAGGAAGCAGTAAATATAAAATATAAATATTTACTATTTTTGGTTGGTTACAGGCAACAGTTCTAAAAGTTCACGCATATGCAGGATGAAACAGCCCATCTAGTGGTCAGCTGGTAGAGGCCTGGATGTTGATTCAAAGCTCCAACGTACATTTAAGGAATATGATGTCTTTTGTCAGCTGGCCCTGCAATGTTAACCAATTAAACCTTTCTTGCCTCTTTCTTCCACCTTCTGGCCTGCTATAATTTAATTTAGGACATCTCAGAATTTTCTCTTTGTCATTGTTTATTTTATCCTTGTACCTCATTCATATTTCTCCAATTTTATTAATAATGCCCTATAAAGCCTAAGGACCTTGTTTAAAATCATGTTTTTGGGGATATTTCTGGGTTTTTAAAATACTCACACAGCCCCTTTAAGGTCTGTGTGCAGTGCTTCAGGAAAGAAGTATTTGGCATAGCCTTGAAAGCCTTATTTTGGTCTCAAACCAATCCAGCACGGTGTTTCCAGCATATCACAACATTTTCTCTGTAAAATTATTTTCTCTTTTCTTGTAGGAATTCTCTCTTCATGACTTTTATAGGAGACCATGTGTTTTTGACTAGACAACAAAGAGAAGACAAATCTGAGTGATATCTCTCCTCCAAAGCCAGGTAACAAAGTCTTTCACAGGAGACTGTGCAGGTGGGCTCTTGGTAAGCCCCACCAGAGAGGAGTCCACATGCCTAAACCCTCATGATGACAACACAGAGAACCCCCTGCCTCACATGTAAATTGTCTGGAACCCAAAGTTTGAAATTTTAAGCCACTTCGTTTAAAATTTCTATTTAACCAGAATCATGGGATAAATATACAATCATGGATTTATGCTGGAGAAAAGAATGTAAAGAAACATTCATTACTACCTTCACTCCCCCACCTCAGGATTGCCACAGGCCGATGTATGATTTAATATTAGTTTTGATCTTAATGTGTTTTCTATACACAGGTAGATCCTCACCTAGCAGCAAAGAACAGAGGTGAGCCTTTTCCCACCACAATATCTACATTAACTACAGGGTCAAATCAGTGTTTTTGTTGGGACAAAGTCATTCTGTGTCTTTAGATCATTCAGTTTTCTGTTTCAGTTAGGGAAATGTTTTCATCTTATTGGTAATGAATCTTTAGGCCAGAAAATGATTTTCATTTGATTTTCAAGGCAACTTTTTGGATAAGTAAAATAATACCTGACAAAATTTAAATTCAACTCTCTTAAAATATTTGAGTACAAATTGTATTAAGCTGAATAAATTTCAAAGCTGTCTGTGTCCCCATGTTGTGGTTACACATGGCTATAATATTTCTATTATGTTATTCTTCACAATCTTATATATTTTCTTATTTTCATCTGATTCTAGTGGAAAGTATACCTGGAGGCATCAAAGGTTTCATAGTGAAATTTTATCAGACTATATCTGTCTCTCCTCAATACTTCATTACTGAAGAGGTGGCCTATTTGAAGCTGGCTGCCAAGTGTCCTGCTGATTTCATGCCCCACCTCCATGGGCAGTGATTGGATCTTGTCAAGGACAGAGGGAAAACAAAGAAAAACTATCTGTGACCCAAGCCCTTGTGACATTTGGGAGAAAAATGTTTCCAATGAGACCTTTATGATTGAACTCCAAGTTTTTGTACACATATGTTTAAATAACATTGGTTTCATCTTTCAAAAAAATTCTTACTTTTGAAATACAAATATGAAACATAAGCTTCCAACTATCTTTATGAAATGCATAAAGACTGATTTAGAAAAGGATAATAAGAACATTACTATTTTGTCTATGTTATAAGGCAAAGAGGTGCTTAATTGGGATGGATAAAAGGAAATTTAAGGAGCAGAATTTCCAGTGTAGTTGGACAGTTTCTTCTTTCAGAATGACATCCTTCTAGCATCCCAAACAAGTGTTTCCACCTCTACACATTTACTAGGAGAATATTTGGTCATAGCAATGAAAAACATGTTTCTTGTTTTACTTTGTTAAAATGAGTTTTTCTACCTATTGTACTAGTTTTGGATGAAGCATCCAGGATAACATGCAATTTCTGATAAGAGTGTTAATGTAATTCCATAGCAATTTAATAATGATTTGATTTTAAAATGCATATCAAATGTTCCTACTTAATTCTTTTGACTTATTTGTCTTTTCAGTTACATGAAAGGAAAAATAAAAAGATAAATTGCACCTTAAATAGAGTAAAACCTATTAGAGCAGACATTGTTATTACTGGAGTTCTAGCTTCCTAATTGATTTTTCCCCCTTTCACATTACTAAATATAGTGAAAGTAGGAGGTACCTCATATATCTTAAAACATGGGTACTAATCCATCAGAGGATCCCACGTAGTTTACAGATGGGATCTCTAAGAGATGCATGAGTAGTTTTTCTATGTATTATTGAATGCACTCATAGTTAAACATTTATAAGTTAAGTCTTCTCTAAGTCAGAGTTTCTTTTGCTGCCAAGTGAAGATAATAATAACTGATATGTCTGCTTCGATGGTTTTACTGAAGATAAGAGAAAATGTCTATAAAATTAATTTATAAATGGTGAAGCACTATACAAATTCACATGATTGTTGTTATTATTATTTAGATTCATAATTACTTGAATCTCCTTTTTTTGTTTTGTAAACGCATTGAAACTATACAAATCATAAAAAATGATTTGTACAGGTGCATTAAATTTGTCATAAATTCAACAAGGTCCTTCCCTTTCATGCTCATAATGCAGCAGGTATGACCAGTAAGAATGAGATGCGGCTGGTGCTGAGATGTGAAGAACATGGGTTCCGAGAAAACGAGGCAGCCCAGGAGGAGCTCCTTCTTCATCTTTCACATAGCAATTTAAAGTGGTTGTTAAGCAAATATGTGGGACATCTGATTTTTTGGGAGAAGAACCATTTTTATTCTAGAGAAAGTCTATGCACATTACATTATTCCATTTTCTTTTACTTCTTTTTTAAAGAAAATCTTTCAAAGGAATTCTAAGTAACCTAAATCGATTTTGAACTTTCTTTTTAAATCTTTAAATCTTCTTGATAACTCTGTTAACAACTACCTTTAAGACTTTTCTAGTTTTAAATGAGAACTATTCAATGAGAAGAACACTTTTAAAAAATCAATTTTGGAAGATACACACACACACACACACACACACACACACACACATGCACGCACACACATATCTTGCAGGCAAAGAAAAAAAATTTCCCTGATTCCCTTTGGGTCTCTGAGTCTGAAAATTAAACTGTCAAGATGGATTAACAAGAGAAAAGCATAAAAAATTATTTAATGTAAGTTTTATGAGTCACAAGAGACTTCATAAGAAAATGAAGACCTGAAGAAAAGGTTAAATCTGAGTATTTTTATGCTAGGTTTGATAAAGAGTTAACAGTCATGTAGAAACACGATAGGTCAAAGAGTATGAGGTAAGTGTTGTAAATTGAGGAAAATTTAGCAAGACCTGTTTGTTCAGATTTTTCTTGGTGTTACTCTATCTTCTGAGATAAGGATGGTCCTTTTCTCTGAGACTAGGGAGGGCCTCTTTCACCTGAGGGTTTAATGACCTGTTGTTGTTGTTTTTGTTTTTTTAATTAAGTTTACTGGGGTAACAGTGGTTAATACAATCATATAATTTTCAGGTGTATATAATCATTTAACATCTGTATACTCTATTGTGTGTTCACCGCTCAAAGTCCAGTTTCCTTTGGTTACCATATATTTGATCCCCTTTACCCACTTCACCCTCCCTCTACACCCCTATATTTGACCCCCTCCTCCCCTATTCTACTAGTAACCACTACTCTATAGTCCTCTGGTAACCACTAGTCTATAGTCCATGTCCATGAGTCTCTGTTTGTTTGTCCTGCCCATTTGTCGCTTTTAGGTTTCTATCTCACACATAAGTGATATCATGTAATTTTAACTTTTTCTGTCTGGCTTATTTTGCTTAGCATGATTATCTCAAGTTCCATCCACGTTGTCACAAATGGCAGTATTTCATCTTTTCTTATGGCTGAGTAATATTCCATTGTACATATGTACCACAGCTTCTTTAGCCAATCATCTATCGTAGGACACTTTGATTGTTTCCATATCTTGGCCACTGTGAATAATGCTGCTATGAACATCAGTATGCAAATATCTTTATAGATATGAATTTTCAAGTCTTTGGGGTAAATAAACAATAAAATGCATAGAAGAAAACATAGGAACTAAACTCAAGGACCTGGGACTTAAAGAGGATTTTGTGAATTTAACCTCAAAGGTAAGAGAAGTAAAAACAAAAAAAATGAATGGAACTACATCATACTAAAAAGTTTCTGCTCAAAAAAAGAAACCATTGACAAGATAAAGAGACAACCATCCAAATGGGAAAATATATTTGTAATCAATAACTCTGATAAAAGCCTAACATCCAAAATGTACAAAGAACTCATACGACTCAATAACAACAAAAAAACCCAAATGATCCAATCAAAAAATGAGCAGAGAACCTGAACAGACACTTCTCCCCAGATGACATACAAATGGCCAACGAATATATGAAAAGATGCTCAACATCACTAACTATTAGGGAAATGCAAATCAAAACCACAATGAGATACTATCTCACACTTGTTAGAATAGCCGTTATCAACAGAACAAGTAATAACAAGTATTGGAGAGGATATAGAGAAATAGGAACCCTCATACACTGCTGGTGGGACTACAGATTGGTATAGCCAGTTTGGAGGTTCCTCAAAAAACAAAGAATTGATATATCATATAATACAGCAATCCCTCTATTGGGTAATGACCCGTTTTTGAGGAGAAGACGCAGGGGTGGGGCTGGGGGAGGTCAAAGTAACCTTCCTCTGTTCTCTCAAACATTTTCAGCTCAAAATGCTCCATATTGCAAGGTGCTGTGTTTTGGAGTAGTGTGTCCTGAGCCCTATCGTCCTATCAGTACTAGCAAAGAATTCAAGACTAAAATGTATCTGCCTAATTAGTCTTTAAGAAAATTAAACCCATTTCTGTTTATTTTACTTCTGTTTTTGAAACACTTATTAGTTCTCTTCTGGCTACTTCTGGAGGGAGAGACTGGGAAGCGTTTGGGGAAATATGCAGCAAGCTTTGGGCCTCAAGGGCCTTAGTTTTAGTAGTATTTGTAGAGATGAATATTAGTAGTGTCAAAGAGAGGACCACCGATAATGTATGTAATAACTATTTAATTGATAATAGCCTAAAGCTAATTTATATCTTATAGACAATGTTACAACAGCTATCTATGTTCTATGTAGGTTCTGCTTGGCTCTAAGTTGTAAAATAATTGAAACTGGATTTTGGTATCTTTCCCTGCTATTCATATTTTGCATACTTACTTTTTGGTATCCCATCCTTACTCCTAACTTTTACTTGGATCTTTATATTATCAGAATCGACTCTGCTAAAATTCCAATGTAATTGCTAACATTTGTTTTTGTCTTCCCCTCATCCTCTCCCTCCTCCTCCATCTTTGACAGAGATTTTTTTCCATTTTATAACTTTAAAATTGGAAAATAGGAAATTGACACTTTTACACATTTAAGTTAATTCGAGAATTTTAATAAAGTGATAGTCCTGGATATTTTTAAAACCATTCAGTGAAAAGTGAAGATGCTACTGCTGAGATTTTGTTTCATTAAACCTTCCTGAAAGTTGCTTATATTGTACTGTCAAATAAAAGTCTCCCAATCTACAATAAAGGCAAAGTAATATGGGCAGAATTGTAGGCTTTTGATTCCAATTTTTAAATCAGACAAGGAAAAAATACCTCCTGGATTTGTAGTGAATGTATATCATTTCATTTTGTGTTCCATTTCCTCCCTCATTTATTCCAGTACCTCTAGAGAATCCTTCAGAGTCTTGCATTTCTTTTTTTTCTACTGTAAAACAGTCTGCCCCATTTTTGAAGAACCTCTTTGTGGAATAATTTCAAACCTATTTTCTCCAATGGTACAGTGAATGCATTTATGCTGTCTTTATTCCGTTTATCTCTTGTTTACAGGTTTATGGAAAATGAGATTATCACCATTTTCAGTCTTCTATCTATTACAGTTTCCTTGACAACCAGTAGAAATTTTATTGACTTAGTAATGGTGAATAAAAAGGTTGAACTGAACTAAAAGCTGAGAGAAGCCAAGCAGTTTCTAGGTCATTCTTCAATTTATTGATTAGGTAGTAAATAGCTACACTCTAAATTTTAATATGTCTGTATATAATATTAATCTCACAATGAAAATCTGCTTTCTGTGACTTCTATGAATTACTCAAAATTCCTTTTTTAGTTAATTTACATAATATAATCTTCTACATGGAAACAATTGTAGAAGGTAAAGAACTTCACACTTTTATAGGAGAGTGGAAGAGTTAGTCTTTCCTATTCCATTTATTTATATCATATCATTATTTACTTGAGGAGGAAAAAATCTTGAACTTCTGGGCTCAGGGTTTATCTTTCTGTGAAGACTTGCCAAAAGATACATCCCCTAATTTGGGGCAAAGTATGGTTTATATCACAGATTTAGTATTTTGTCAGATACTTTCCTATTTTCTGATTTTATTTTACAGTCATTGCATTAGATCATAAACACAATGATCATAGATTCTGTAAAACTCATAATGCCTTGATAAAAGCTATTTCATGTATAATGTATACTTTAAGTTTTTACCACGTTTAAAAATTCCTATTTGTTTTTCTCATGTTGTTGAAATAATGATGATCAGGTACCATAAAATCTTACTAATTAACACAAGGTGAATTCAACTAGCATGAAAATGACAAAAAGTCATTGTATTTTAAAGAATAAAATAATAACACTAGCTTTCAAGCTCTGTAAGTGCAGAGAGCACATCTGCATTATTCACATGTGTTCTCAGAGGGTTTGGTACACTACCTGGCATGTGAAAACAGTTGAGAAAATTTTTGTTGAATGAGTGAATGAAAGAACTTATTATTCAAAAAAGTCATACCTAAACTAGTAGATGTCCTATAACTGGAAGGCTTTTTCTCTATATGAATTAAAATAGAGCCAAAATACCATGCAAACACATAAATGTTACAGCAGGAAAAAAATTTTAGAAGTATTAGATTATAAAGGGTTCATGTCTAAAGGACTTTATTAAGTTTTGTAAGCTGGTCCAGATTATGTAATTTCAGAATTCAAAATATTAAAGGAATAAATTCTTTAAAAATAATTAGTATCTAAAATAATTTAACTTGATATTTCACTAGCCATCATTGGCTTTATGCATATTATTTTCTTAGGATTCCATGCACAAAACATGTATAGTTCTTAATAGCATTTGGTTAGAAACATCAAGGCTGATGTTTTAGGTTTGTTTTGTCATAAGGTCAATTCAGTATTCATTCTTTCCTTTTAAGATACGATTATTTTTTTGAGTAAAGAATTTAGAAAGTAATTAAAATGGACATGTGTATGAAATACAAGAGCAACATTAAGAAAATTTTATGAGAAAAACACCATTAAATTTAGCTAAAGGACCTTGCTCTTCAGGACACTTTACAGTGCCTTTCTAATGTATGACCCATTGAGATTTAGTTTACACCAGCTTTGCTGTTCTGTAATGAGCAGCCATTATGCCTCCAAAGCATGAAGTTAACAAAATAATGCCTATTTGGAGATGGTTATTACATATGCAGAGATATTTTTCCTTGTTTAAAGCTAATTAACATAAAAGACAACTTGATCATTTTAAATGAAATGAGAAGAAAATTAGAATATGTCCACAATGAGGCAGACAATGGAAATTTTAGCTATCAAAGAAAAGTGGAATAGAAACCACATATATTTTTCAAATTATTCAAACTTTGAGAAAAGAAGCATCTTTTCAGGGAATTTTTTAACCTAGTGGTGTCAGATAAAATGATCTATTCTTCAGATAGGTTCAGCCTAATTACATTATGTATGTGACATTTTATATTATATTATTAATCTAGAAAATCTGGCAAGAAATTCACTGAAGAAAGTGAAATGAGTAAATGGAAATAATGTTTAGATGTGTAAGAACATTTCACAATGTAGCCTTTTACAGCTGGGTCTTAGAAGGAAACCTCTTTGGAAAAGGCCCTTGGAAGAAATGCTGAGGTTGAGAAACAATCACAAGTTTTATTTCTATGAGTCCTTTATTATAGGACTGGTAAACCCTTCTTAATATAAAGTCAAGAACGAAGATCTCTCAACCTCTGAATTCTTGAGCACATCAGTATTCACTTGGAATTAGGAAATGGCTAAGAAATGTTTCACATTCTTCCATAAAATGAAGCTAAAAGTAATGACCAAAATGCCTTTGTGATGCTAAAGGAGTTGTAACTTTCTATTCCAGTGGACAAAAAAGTCATCTGGAAACCAGTGTTAAAATCAAATTTCTGGGCCATTCCATAGATTTAAGTCAATAAGTCTAGGCCAAAAATTAATATCACAGCTGGTTTTGATGCACGTGGTCTTCAGCTTTTTAAGAAACGCTGACCTAGAAACAAGGCAAAGGTCACCAAAATAACTTTGAACACTATCCAACACTGATTGAAATTTATAAAATTTGTGATAGGAACAAAGCTCTTCAAATTCTGTTGCTGCTTCTCCAAGCAGCAGAATAAAGAAACGGCAGCGATGGTGGAGAAATAGAAACAGAAGCAGATAATGAGGCTATATTAATTCCTCATCTGGAACGAAAGTATTTGCCAGTTGAAGAGAATGTGAAACACTATGAATAACAGGAAAAATAAGGGTACCTCAGGTAGATTAGGGATCTAATAATGACTGTTAGGTGAGTACTTGGAGCAAAATCTTTGAAGCTTTACCATATTGCATAAAGGTCTCAAGTTCGATATAATCTGAAGAAAATTTACATTTGAAAGCACTTACTGATAATCTTTTGTTTGCTTTAGGAAAAAGAAGTAAGCTGATGGAAGAATACTTTCTAAATTGTCATAAAGAAGTAGAACCATATTGAATTTTTTGCATAAAACTTTAGTAATATGTCCTTGATTCTTCCTTCTAAAAATGTACCTAAATCACAGTATTTTAAAAATTAACTGCATATTATGTATCAAATAAATGCTTTTTGATAGTTTCATACCACATGCTTTTATAATGTTGACTTTCATTTTGTTTTTTAATACGGTATTTATTTTGGAATGTTTTAGATTTTCAGAAATGTTGAAAAAATAGTATAAAGAGTCCCATGTACCCATGCCACTCACCTAGTTTTTCCTATTGTTAACATCTTACATTACCAGGACACCTTGGTCAAAACTGAGCAACTAACTATGGTACATTGGTATAAACTTGAACTGCAGGCTTCTACTGTTCCTCCCTCTCCACCCACCAATATCTTTCTATTACCTAGGATACTATACAGTATTTAGTTGTCATGTTTCCTTAGTCTTCTCTTATCTATGATAGTTCTTTAGTCTTTTTTTGTTTTTCATGACTTTGATGGTTTTTAGGGGCATTGGTTAGGTAATTTACAGAATTTCCCTGAATTTGAGTGTGTCTAATGTTTTTTTATGGCTAGATTGGGGTCATAGGTTTGGGGGAAGAATAATACATAATGAAATGCTATTCTTACCACATCGTGTCAGGGAGTACATTCTATCAACAATGTTTATCACTGATGAGCTAGCCTTAGTCGCCCGGCTAAGGCCGCATTAGCCACGTTTCTGCATTTTAAGGCTATCATTTCCCCTTTCCCTATTCTATTCTTTGGAAGCAAATCACTACGTCCACCCCACAATCAAGGGATGGGGACTAAGCATCATTTCCTAAAGGAGAAAATACCTACATAAATTATTTGGAATTCTTTTGCAAGAAAGGCTTGCCTTTTCCCCTCTGTTTATTTATTGTCATTTACATCTGTATGCACTCATAGATAGTTATACTTTGGATTAGAATCTAATACTATCTTTACAATTTTTGTTCACATTGTTCTAGTTTTGATCATTGGAACCTTTTTTAGCTTGGCTTCTTTGTCCTTTTGACACTTTGACATGCCCCATATATATATATATATTTTTAATACTTTCTTACTTTCTGGTACTATAAGGTATTATAGACTCACCTTGTATTTGTCTGTCCCATCCACAGAATCAGTCAACTTTGATTTTTAACCTTATGAAAACAAGGACTAAATGTGTTTGGTTCCCTATATATATTTCCTTACTCAATATCATAAATCCTTTTGTTGATACTGATGGTACAAGGCTAGAACAAAATTGGATCGTATTAAGTTATTTCATGCTAGGACAAAATGTAATAAATGCTCAAATTTAGCCTGAAGACATTGTTAGAAAAGTGATAAAAATGACACTTTAGTATGGATAACACTTTTTTCTTTTTACTTCCTGTCATTATATAGTAGTAGTTTAGAGAGAACACTGTGGGCTAGGGTGGTGGTTTCACTATTTACCACACACAAAATGAGGCATGACTTTTCCTTTGTGTTATTCAGCAACCTTAGTTTCTGTGGCTAATAACACTGTCCCCAGGCTCAAAATAGCTGAGAACTAGCTTCAGCAGAAGAATAATTTATTGCTTTATTCTTTCTCCTCCCCTCATCTTTCATTAACAGTTGATTAACACGTACTAAACATTCTGATACTTCATTATTTCAGCCAACAAATGAGTGAAATTGTCTCCTAATACCCATCTTTCGCTGTTTTTATCTTTCTCACCACTGTTGTACCCAAAGCAAGCAGAGAATAGTCACAGATTCTACCTTCTGGTATAGCTGGGAATTAATTTAGTGGCTGAATTTGCCTCATTTGTTTCTTCTTAACAGTTGGGGGATGCACTGCCAAACAGGTAATGACTGTACAGTTTAAGTGTGAGGGGTTAAGTATCCATTTAAAAAGGACCTTCCTACAATGGTTTTAATCTAAGTATGGAAAATAAGGAAGGACTGCTTTTGATGGCTATTAGGAAAAATAAGCAAATGAACAACAGAAATAAATTCCTCTTCACAGCAAAGGAAAACAAAAAAATGAAAAAGCAACCTATGGAATTAGAGAAATCTTTGCAAATCATATATCTGATGGTGGGTCAATATCTAAAAACGTATAAAGAACTCTTACAACTCAACAGCAAAAAAAATAAAAATCTAATAAAAAAATAAACAGAGGAACTGAATAGACATTTTCCAAAGAAAACAGATACATAAATGATTAATGGGTACATAAAATGTGCTCCATATTACTAATCATCAGGGAAATACAAATCAAAACCACAGTGAGATATTATCCCATACCTACTAGAATAGCTATTATTAAAAAGAAAAGAGATAACAAACGGTGGCAAGGATGTGGAGAAAAAGGAAACTAGTGTACTGTCGGTGGGAATATAAATTGTTGTAGACACTATGGAAAACAGTATGGAGGTTCCTCAAGAAGTTAAAAATAAAACTACCATATGATATAGCAATCCCACTTCTGGGTATATATACAAAAATCACTGTCTTGAAGAGATATCTGCACCCCCATGTTCATTGCAGCATTATTTAAAATAACCAAGACAGAGAAACAAGTATTTGTGTGTGTGTGTATATATATATATATATATATATATATATATATACACACACGTACACACATATATATGACTAATATGTAGGAGAAATATAATATTAATTCAACAATTAAAAAGAAGGGAATTCTACCATTTTTGACAACATAGATGAACATTTAAAATATCTAGATTATTTGTTAATGATACAAATTCTTGAGGCCAGTTCTAGTACTCAAATCTGTTGATCAGGTGTGACATCCAGAAATCTACACTTTTAGAAAATAACATCTCAGTTGGTTTGGTTCTTCACACGATACTTTAATCTTTACTGCCATAACTGCTGGTAATGCCAATCAAGCTGTGGCAGTAGCCAAGCCCAGACCTCCACTGCTGTCTAGAGCTAGACTGAACTCCATGGAACTACTTGGTTTTCTTTGTAAGCTCTGAGGTCTCTTTATTTCATTCATGACCATTCTCATCAGCTATCTAGTTAACGCCTCCTATCTAGTTAATATTCAGCTCATACAATACCTACTCATGGAATCTCTTCATTCCTCCAGGCTCCTTCTCCCTCTGCCCATTTCCCTATGTAATTGTCTTACTGTTATATAAACCATAGTATTCTTATCTATGTCTTAAATAAAATACTAAATTCCTTGAAATGACTAATTTGTTATGACCTACAATTTCTATAGTTCTAGTGCCTGCCTCAATTCTTTATCATTGGGTGCCCTTAAAACTGCCTCATAAACACAACACTATAAATGATTATAATATATTGTGAAATATTCTATCACAATGATAAATGCTATGGAAATACAGATATTTTTGTGCATCTGTAAATTTAATTTATTCATGACATTTCTTCTCCTTCCCTGTAATTAGCATGAATAATTCAGAGGAAGCTATATTCTGTCTAGCTGTGAATAAGAAGTTCACAAGCAGTTGACTCAATTTTCTAAGCTATTGGAGAGGAACAAAAACAGATAATCCAAAACCACTTATATTTGTATATGGAATGCATTTTGTTATTTCCTTTGGAGTAAGTGCGGCCAATGCTCCAGGAATTTCCAATATTTCATATAAAAGATTGAAGCCACATCTGTGAGAACTGATTCTCCAAAACCCAGAAACTGCCTGCTGTTCAGTTCCTCCACACACTACCCATATGGCCTGCTTTTCTGAGGACTCCTCTGGGGGTAAGAGGAAGCAATTCGTTTAAATAAAAAGGAACAAAACAGGATTTGGCATTTGTGGTGTGCTATGTATTTTAGTCTAGGACTCCTCCCCCTTAAATGTAGTGCTCTCCTATTCCTTTCCATATGTAAAGGAATATTCTATGTCAACAAAAGTGCAAAATACATTTGTGGTATCCTTAACATCTTGAATGCAAGCTAAAAGAATCAGGGACAATTTTTAGAGGTGATGGAATGGATTTATATTTTTCCTCATAAATATTCAACCATTTACATTTTTTTTTCAGGAAGATCTTTCTAGGCCTGCCTACAAATTGGATAATTTAACTTCCTTTAACATAAGTACTATTAGTAGAAAAACATTGCAAGTGTACAATATCCAGATTAGAATTAGTCATAATATTTTATATTAGAAGCATAAAAATATACCGATGAATATCTAAATGTGGTGGGTTTTTATTATATTCTTCTATCTTTTTATATGAGGGGAGTATATTCCTTAATACTGATAAAATTTACAAAGCAGTAATTAAAATATCCTCATTAAATCTTTGACTTTCTTTGTGAACTCATTGCTTGCCTCTGCAGCATTCACTCTACCCCTTCCCCATTTAACAAAGCCATAGGGACCTGAGTAAGCAGAAGCCAAAAAACAAAATCATATCCTCTTTCTAACTGTGATTGGTTCAGGGGACTTGACAAAAGTTGGTTCACTCAGAGGAAAGCCCATAACTTTTCATCAATAATTGAAAGGGCACTCTCACTGTGGATTGAAAGGGAAAGCATGTAGTATTCCAGCCGCAGCCACTGGCCATCTTATGACTATATAACAGATATGAGCACCTATGGCTGACATGTTCATCAGATGAGAGAGGAGTAAATTGGTTATTCCAATATGTGACAGAAAAAATAAAAATTCCACAATAAAATATGAAAGGATTTACATCTATGGTATGTGTTTCAACCAGCCCTTATCAGTGGAGGCTAGTTTTTTTGTTGCTTTCTCAATTTTCTCCTGATCATAACAGAATGAGAAAATGTCACAAACTTGAGTGGCCTACTGGGATGTAATTTTTCTTGGTAATTTTTCTATGTACACTTAACATTCTATCTAAAATATTCAGTCGAATAATCCAGACTAGAAGGTACCTTTCAGATAATCTAGCCCAATCCTGTCCCTTCGTTTTATAAATGAAGAAACTGAATCTCAGTGAGTTGGGCAAGAGCTGAGGCAGACATTCTTGCTTCCAGACTTGTGATGAGCCCTCTTTCTACTGCCTTATGCCATCTATGAAAAAAAAAAAAGAAAGAAAGAAAAAGACCAAGTGAGGTAAATTGTGTTAATTATATTAGTGTTCATGACTAACTGTCCCCTCTCCTATAAAAGGAATTTTTCTCACTGCCATTTCGATATCTCCCTACACTTTTTACTCCATCAGCAGGCTTGACCATGTGACTCGCTAAAGTAAATTTGAGTAGATATGACAGTTATGGAATGCATGTGTGTGTGTGAGGGGGGGCAGCTTGCTCTCATGTTATTCATGATAAGGCCCAGATGTGGCTGTTATTTCATCCTGGGGCCTGGAGTGAAAAGACTCATGAAGAAGTACCTCTGCCTGGAGTAGAAATGCAGTTATATTTTACATTAATAGGCAAGCAAATTTTGTTGTAGTAAGTCACTGAAACTTGGGGCTGCTTATTATTAGCAAAGCTGATTAATATTTGGAGGATCAGGAACAAGTATGCCATGTATTACAGAGCAAGAAAAGAGGAAAGTCCCGTGGGTTAAAAATATATTTCTTGCTTTTCTCTGGCTGTTTAAAGAAAATACATAAGCTGGTTTCTTTCTCATGTCATTAATATCTTAGAGAAGAAGGTAACCTATTTCATTATTTTTGCTTTGAGGAGAAAAAAATGACATGAACAAATCATGTTACAGATAAAGAACAATATCTATGTTAACATGGTTTCTTAAATCTATCCTGTGCTGGGTACTGTAATATATTACTGGTTTTTTAAATGTATCTCATACTTGACTGAGAGCTTTTGGCAATAGGCATTGTTTCAGGTACTAAACTCAGAGATTAGGAAGACACAGTTGTTGATCTCAAAGAAGTCAGAGTAGACTGTCTCATTCTTGTTTAGAAATTGGTACATATAGTAAGAGTATCATGGTTTACATGCGAGAAAGAAACAACACCATGAAAGAATACGGCACAATGAGGCCACTACATCTATTCCAAGAGAGGGTGATATGTAATCCAAACACTAAGGAATAAAAAGCTAAAGGGGAAGGGGCCAGCATATACAAAGATAGGGAGTTATTACATAGGCCTTTGTGGCTAAAACATAAATTAAATGTGAGGTGATAGGGAAAAGCAGGTATAGGTCTGGTAAGACTCTTTCATACTGAGGACCTGGTCTATATTCTGTGTGTAATAAATTGCCACCAAAGGGATAAAATCAAACTACTGACATGGTCAGAATTTGGTTTTGCAAATATCTCTTTTTTGAGAGAATGAAAAAAAGAAAGTCTGGTCAAACTGGTAAAAAGACTTTTAAAGATTAGTGTGGTAAGTAATGCTAACAAACTGCATTAAAAGAAATGACTATAGGATGGATGAATATTTAAACTTATCTATAAGGTACACTCTGCTAAATTTTGTGAGGGTTGATGTAGAAGTCACTTTCCCTAGGCAAGTAGGTATACAGGAAAGTTATGTCAGATATCATAAAACAAAACAAAACAAAAACAAAAACAGAGAAACAGGCTAATGTAATGATTTTGGACTCAAGACTAGGAGAGAGTACTATTTACTATTTTCTGTTCTTAACTATTAATTTTTTCTAAGTCTCAGTTTATTCATCTGTAAAATGCATACAATAACCTTTCTTGTACTACTATGGTTATAATAAAATGAGATGGGGCCTAAAAATATTTTAACATTGATCTTGACCCATAATAAAGGATTCATATTTTTTTGGTTATGTCTTTTTTTTTTATTCTGATTAATTCTATAATATTAGCTGGGAGAGGAAATATGGGAGATTTGGAGTTAAAGAAGGAAAGGGAGACAACTTAAATTAGAATATCTAGAATTTAATTTTCTTGTAAGCTATTCAGATGGAAGTATCTAGCAGGTAATTGGCAATTCAAGGAGGTATGTAGTAGGTGATTAGCAATTTAAGTCTGACATTTAGAGAAAGGTACTGGTGGAAGGTAGGTCATATTAAAAGAGATGGCATAGGTGTGAATGATATTGTCAGAGAGAATATATAGAAATAAGAAGGTAAAGGGAACAAGAAATCAAGAAAGGAGACTGAGAAGGAGTAAGCTGACAGTGGGTGGATGATCAGCATAATGTTCTATAAAGCAAGGAAGAAATTTTTTAAAGAAGGTATTTAATTATAGATAAATACTCCAGTTAGAAGGGGATAATATATTGAAAGGATTAAATATAGACAGTTATAGAGATGTTAGATGACAGGAGCTTGATGTATTAAGGAGCGAAATAAAAGTGATCAAATAGCAATTTAAGATTGTTCTTTGAAGACCTTCAAGTGTGAGGGGATGGAGACTGCAAAGATTCTGACTTTGCTACTCCATATTGGCTCTGACCTCCTTATTGAGACACAGAACTTTTCTATTTTTGGTCATAGTAATATGCCTACTTTAAAATCACATTTCTGAGCCTCCCTCCAATTGGGTGGCTCATGAGCTATGATTGCAAGCCAGGGGCTGGGGCTTCCAGGAGAGCTCTTTAAAGGGCTGCTTCAGCTGGGCCAGCTACAGCATTTTCTCTTGCCCCTTTTTCTTTCTACTTTTCTGAAATGGGGTGAAATGGCTGAAGTAGAGCAACCATTTTGGGACCTCGAAGAGGACAAGAGAATCTCAGGTACTTCAGCACTGACGTTCCTGAACTCCTGAATCAAGGTCCTCAACTGTCTACTTCTATTTGTGAGGAAAATATGTATTTTAAGTCCATGTGGTTGTAGCTCTGTTTTTAGCAGCTGAATGAAAGTATAAACTGGCAAAGTATGATAGCTAGATGTCATAAAATTAAAAGAATATATATTTAAAGCAAGGGCTTAAAACTTTTTGAAGTTATTTTTTAAGATTATTTTACTATTCTTCTTTCAATAAGTAGCACTGATAAATCAGGAAATTAGAATCATAACAGGTTACGCCCAGTAACCTCATTCACCTCTGAGCCTGATGTAAACGATTTTGAGCTGATTCTCTAATGGTGTGAAACCCTTGGAACCTTTAGTACTGTATGGCCAGCAAATACAAACAGATGCTCCTCATCTCTGGCATCAGGCACAGGCAAATTGAAACTGTAGTGAGTTATCATTCATTGCCCACTGTAACTGGACATCTTGTAAAATATACAACTCAAACACTTGGGAAAAAAGCTTGGCTGATTCTTATAAAGTTAAACTACACTTAAATATATGACCCAGCAATCCTACTCTTATATGAAATGAAAGCACATATTTTCACAAACAGTTGTACATTACTGTTCATAGAAACTTTATTTATAATAACTGGAAATAATGCAAAAGTCCAGCAACAGGTGAGTGGATAAACAAACTGTGGTATAACCTGCAGTGAAATACTCTCCTTGCTGATTCAGGCCCATTCCTACAAGATGCGGGACTCCTATGGGAGACTGCCTGGACGACACCCCTTAGCCTGGGCAAAGCTTTTCCGGAATTGCACTTTGCAGTCTGAGAATCTCTTTTTACCCTCACACCTGCCTTCCTTTTTTTTTTTTTTTTTTTTTTTTTTTTTTTTACAAGGGTCAGAGCTGTATCGCTTTGCAGCTCTCCACATCTTCTAGGCTTTTCTTGCTTTTATCCTTCACATTATTTCCCCTAAATCTCTTTCATGGCTGATCCTGTCCTGAGATCTGTTTCCTGGAGTATGCAAATTAAGAAATGATTGCCTGGGGCTGGGTGGGAGCATGAACGAAGTTTTCTGCATGATGGGAAAATATTTTTTACCTTTATCATTGTGGGGATTACATGGGTATATTCATTTGTCAAAACTTATTGAAATGTACAGTTAAAGTGAGTATATTCCTCGATAAAATTGATTTAAAAGAAAAACATCATCCCAAATAGTGCCATGGCTTACAGGTCAGGTAACATGTTTTATAGAGATGGCAAGACAAAGGAGAGAAAAAAAGAATCTGCGTGGTATTGACAAAAAAACACATTCTTCGCTTATTTAGGGGTTGCACTGATAAATCTTTAGAAATCATAAATTTACTTTTAAGGGTAAGCCTATACCATTAGGTCACTATGGTGACTTACTCATAAGCAGGTATAAAATGGTTAAATAGTTTAAGGCCACATGTCTGTAGCAGGGGCAATATTTGAATGAGAGAAATTACCATTAAGTAATGGCTTTCTAAAAAAAGGAATAAAGTTTTGTGAGGTAGCTGTCTATTTGAAAGTTATTTTTCCCCCATGAAATCCGCTAGTTCCTGAATTTGTAACCACTGACTGTGTGTGTGTGTGTGTGTGTGTGTGTGTGTGTGTGTGTGTGTATGGGGGAGGGGGAGGATGATGTGCTGAGGCAGCATCCAATATATTTTATTTACAAGGCACAAACATTGGAGGAAAAAGGCAGCTTTAGGGCTTGTCAGTGTATTTAAATTCTCCCTTTCCTTGTCTGTCTTTCCCCCAGACTGTGACTTCCATAAGGATGATAACAGGGGCTTTATCCTTTCTCTCTGTCTCTAGATTCCCTGTCACTATGGATAAGCTATATATTTTTATTGAATAGATTATGAATAAATAAATAACTTACCATCACAACTCTGATTCTCATGGGGCAGCCTTTCAGAACATACCTTGTTCATTTTCTTCCAGACTAAGCAGAGTACCTACTGACAAAATTGTTTTATTGATCTTATTTTTCTTAATTTACTATCTTTTTTGTTTGTTTGTTTGCTTTGTTTAGCCTTTACTAGGAACTAGAGGAGCTAGATCAAAAGGGTATCCTGCTATTATAAGTGAGGTCAGAGAGTTTGTGTTTTGCAAGATCCTGAGTGCAGATGGTGTGATGTGGTATATAATTGAATTGCTATGTTACTCAGTCTGAATGCAATCTCTTCAAGGTGACTTTACCACAGCAGAACAATTAAAAATGTCAAAATCCATCTGATGTAGAATTTTTCATTACATACTTTTAAAGAACATAGAGCCACAATGGGAAGAAAGCAATAGTTCTCTTTTTAAAAAATAAACTTTTAATTTTAGACTACTTTGTGATTTAGAGAAAAGATGCAAAGATAGTGCAGAGGGTTCTAATATATCCTTTAGTCTATTTTCTCTAATGTTAACAACATATTGCTATTCTATATTTGCCACACTAAGAAAACAACATCCGTACATTGCTGTCCTGACTCTGCTTGGATTTCACCAGCTTTTTCCTAATGTTCATTTTCTGTTCCATGATCCCTTCCAGGCCACCACATTACATTTAGTCATAGTGTCTTCTTAGACTCCTCCACCGTGTAACTATTTCTCCATCTCTCCTTGTTTTTTTTTATGACCTTGACAGTTTTGAGAAATATTTTGTAGACTGTCGTTTGGTGTGTGTTTTTCTGTTTCTCATGGTTTGACTGGGGTTATGAGTTTTAGGGAGGAAAACCAGAGAGGTGAATTCTCATCACATCAAGGCTACATGGTGCCACCATGATTTGTGAATGATGATGTTAGTCTCAATCAGCTGGGTGAGTTGGTGCTTGCCATGTTTCTCCATTGTTGTCACCTCCCCTCCTTGCTTTCCCTGCTCTATTTTGGAGCAAGTCACTGGATGCAGCCCACATCGAAAATGGTGATTTAAGCTCCACCTCCTGGAGAGAGGAGTATCCACCTCTGTAAGAAAAGAGTTGTCTCTTCTCTCTCATTTGTTTATTTATTACATCTTTTATTTATATCAATATGGACTTGGGATATTATTTTATACTTTGGATTATCAACCAATACTGTTTATTTTGTCACTAAATTATTCCAGCTGTGGCCATTAGGAGGTCTTTCACATTGGTGCCTTTGACAGGCTCCATTCTTCTGTTCTCTGAGCATTTCCTTATTTTCTCACTATAAGAGGCCCACCTGATTCATCTTGTCTACTTCCTGCCCCAGCTCTAGAATCTGCCATTTCTCCAAAGAGCTCTAGTTCTTTTTACTGGAGAATGGTATCAGAACCCAAGATCTGGGCACTTGGTAGAAGTGTTTTTTTTAAGAGCACAATTATTGAAGTTCCAGAAGCTACTAATATACCATTATATCAGCATGTGCCTAGTATTTAGCTAAAGAAAGCAATTTTAAATATATATATATACATGATATATTTGAAATATATATTTATATATGATATATTTATTAGGATTTCTGTTTTATACTATTTTCTTTAATTTCTGTTTTCTGTTCTATTTCCTTTTGAATTCTTATAAGATGTATGGGACAGTGGATTATGGTGGGCATAGTCTTAGCAGTAAGAAACAGCTGGTTTTGAAAATGAACTTATTCTTGGATTAATTTTCTCCTAGTTGTTTCACTACGGTTGGTAAGCTGTGCAGACTCACTGAGTTGAAGAGGCTTGTTATATAGATATAGATTCATTCATTTGGAGAATTCAATTTATTTCGGGTTTGATCCCCTTATTTTTCTGCTTTTTTATCAATGCACCATGAACTAATTTTTCAGAAATGGTCCTATGTTATTCAAACTTATAGAAACTAATACACTTCCATAATGCTGATTTATTCATTTATAGTAAGAAATTCAATGGTAAGCAAATTAGAATGCTTGCATCAGTAAATTGTCCTCATTAAATGTGATATTCAAGAAGCAAAATTACAACCAGAAGTCTTTCTTGTGAGCATGGACCAAAACAAGGGAGTTTCACAATTGTTGAATAGCACATGTCAAAGTAGCCTGAAGCACCTTCTCCGCCTTCAGGAGTAGAAAATTCTGTATGGGCATAACCTGCTTCTGGCTATTTGGGTCTCTTCTTTAGTCCTATGGCTGACAATGTCCCCTTCTTTTTGCAATTGTTTGCAACATAGTATGATGCATGTGGGTAATTTTCTCAATGCAAAGTTTCAGTTTACTCCGGTTATATCTTTATTCTCTGAAAATAACTGCCTGGTTAAACTCGATTTAAGATTCTGGTGTTTACAAATTCTTCAGTCACATGAAAAAAAAGAAAAAAATATATATCACTTTGGGGTTTACATCTGTAAAAGGCTTAAGCACAGATATTGCATACGGATTTAACCAGTTTAATCCAGACAGAGCAAATAGTGCCTTTATCTCTAATTTTACTCCTCAAGTATCCGCCCTGCCCCCATACTCCTTTCCCTGGGAGAGGCACTTTCTGTTGTTCCCACATAATTGTGTGACCTGGATAAATTACTTAACTTCCATAATCCCATGTTTTCTTTATGTGAATTGAGAAAAAGTAATACCACTTCAGAAGACTGATGTATGGATTAAATGGGATAAAATATATCAATGTCTTAAAAAAATTACTGGCAAATAGTAAGCATTCAGTAAAGATTAGCTGCAGTCATTAGCTAACAGTATCTCCAAACAGAAGCCTAAAACTATAGTCAACATTTTAAATGCTGCAGCAACAATATTCACCCTGATTCAATGTTGCCTGTTAAAATGGCATAGACAAGGCAGTATTTGTCTAGTGAATAATGAACTATGTCAGGCTAAAATATTCATGTTAGAGGCTAAATTCTCAATATCAATCATCATTGCTGCAAAAATGGAGCAATTGTTAAATTCTTTTTTAATATAAAACTGATAAAAAGTAAGAGCAATTTTTCATTAGTAGTTATTCTTACTCAGTAAAAGTGTCTAAAAGGGGTTGCCCCCCAGTGTAGATTATGTCCATTAAGATATATTTGTGTTAGAAAAAAGGCTTTATATTCATAAATATATATGCGTAGTACCATTTTAACCTGATTTTTAAATTTTATAAATTGGCTTTTATTGAGGCAGCTCTATTTGGAAATTGAATGACTAGCCTACAAAACAACAGAGGTGATAGTTGGAAAAGGCCTTTTTATATTGCTGTGTCATAAATGCAGTACCATAATGAGGAAAGCTTTGACAGAATGTCATCCCCTTGGACTATTGTGCACATGGTAATCTTGTCATTCGGGTCCTCTGGGGACCCAAGGAGAAGACTGTTGTGCATCATGTTAACATGTGTTTGTGAAGAGATATTACCAAAGGTTATGCTTGACATCCATAAGGGTCTCAGTGGATTGTGAATTTCATCTGTTTCATTAGCCAGATATTGGCTGTTAGAATTGTTAGTGCTCCAGGAGGATCCACCCAAGTACAGTCACTGCTGTCTCCTCCCTGTCATGTGGACCATATATTGGAGTCTTATCTGTTCTCAGTACCAGGAGTTGTGGGGCACACAGCTGTCTCCTACAATTAAAAATGCTTAGTTCTTTTGGGGACAATTGCTTGTTTTCAATATCCAGATTTATACTCACCTCCCATTTGAACTCATTTTTTCTTTCTTTCCTTTCTTTCCTTTCTTTCATTCCTTTCTTTTCTTTGCTTTATTTTGGGGGGTGGGGGTGGGGTGGGGATTTAAACTGAATCTGGGCCTGGGTGTGCACTGTGAGATTCTGTTCTGTCTTTGCCTAGTTTGATCCTCTCAATATTGACCTCAAACTTTGACTCTAACCATACTTTCTGCCTTTTGTAGCTATTTGGACAGCAACTCCCTTTTACTCTGACCCACACTGAACTTCTGAAATTTAACTTTGACCTCCTACTTAGGAATTAACCCTTTCTATGTCCTGGTTTTGACTTTACCACCTTGGAAAACAAGCTCAGGATCTATGACCTGGTTGTTCCAACCACTCTTGCTTATGGCTAACTGAGTCTCACATCAGCACTGTACAAATGATGTTTTGTGAATTGTACATGATACAAGTGGTGAGGAAATGGTTCTTCCTGAACACTCCTTTCCTGAAAAATCAGAAAAAAAACTAGAACTATGTTATTGTCATGTTTATTTTCACGTCTTTGAGATTTTGTGAAAAGTTACATATCGGTAAGAACAGTAATTTATTATTTTGTTACATGAAGACATTCTCTTCAATTCCTTTGCTTCTTATATTTTACAAACTCACATAACTTTTAAAATCTTTGAGGTAATAATTAATCTGGTTTCAATTTTGATAGTTTAAAGGTGTTAAAATGAAAAATATGAAAGTGCATATCTTTAAATCAATTAAATATAGTAATAAGAGCCACCTTCTAGAATTGCCATAAGCATCATTTGAGTTTATGCATGTAAAGCACTTTACTCAATGCCTTACATATGAAATGTACAATAATGATCTATTCTTATTGATTTCATACTTATAAAATAGAATGAATTGTTTGTGTCATACGGCTTACAATATCCTTACCAAATTTCAAATCTTTAGCCTGAATTTTACCCAAAGTAGGATTTCTGATATATCTATGATATTGCTCACTCATTACTCAAAAAGTATTAAATGTGTTAAATGTGGATAGCACATACACATTATATATACATGTATACATATAATAACAAGAAATGAAAAAGTAAGCATATAGTTTAACAGGTGATAATAGGTACAAGAAAAACAGGGTAAGTGGATGAAGGGAAAAAGCCAGTGGTGGTCCTAACTGAGAAAGTGTTGATCAGAAAAGCTTCTCTGGTAAGGTGATATATGCACTGATATCTGATTAACACGAGAGAGTAAGCCTTGTGGTTATTCGAGGGAACAGGTTCTTAATTTGGTACTGAAAAATGATATACCCAAAACATATTACAATTACTGAGGTCAAATGGGCAATTTCTCAGCGTCCAATTCAATTTTCAGTTTTCAGAACAAGAAATAAGCCATTCAACTTTCCGTATAGCATCTGTGACATATGGACTAACTCATGTCCAAGATTAACTTTCAAACAAAAATCCTTGGATAGCTGTGTTAATAGGACAGACATTTAACTTGATAAGAAAGTTGTCTCTTCTCTTAGATCACTACTTAGACCATTAAATATCATCAGCAAATTTTTGTTACCAGATAAAGTTTAGCTTATATGATTCATATAAACTGTATCTCTATGAAACCAAAATAATCAAATGTACATGAAATATCTGGTTTCTTTGGTGTTATGTATGTTAATATCACTACCTTATTAGTTGCCTCACTGAAGCCAAGTAGCCAGAATACTGGTTAGAAATGAGATATGATATATTTATTATTGATCAGAATAGTGCAATGGAAAGTTCCTAGAAACTATTGATTTAATAACCTATTGATGACTCATCAGTTCCTTAAATATTTATAAATTATGTGAAGAGCATCATGCTAAGGATAGGGCATTTGAATTCTATTAAAAGCATTGTCATTATGAGCTATGTGATCTCTGAAAACAGCCTCTCTCTGGACCTCAGTATTCTTGCCAACTCTGCAATATTTATAAAGCCCTGGAATTGTGTTTCAGGGTCCATGTTTCATATTAGGAGTACAGATATTAATAAGACAGCATCATGAGGGAGACAGACTGGCAAACAAACATGCATGTGAAAAATATATCCAAGTTTTCTGTTTAAAGAAAGAATGTTAGCGATTAGTCTGCCAGAGGAAATCAGATTAAAAAAAAAAAAAAAACTTCAGAGAAAAAAATGTTTAAAAATAGG
Organism: Eidolon dupreanum; assembly: GCA_028627145.1. Lineage (NCBI taxonomy): Eukaryota > Metazoa > Chordata > Mammalia > Chiroptera > Pteropodidae > Eidolon > Eidolon dupreanum. Next base: position 55,254,178 of record CM053513.1, read on the forward strand.
AGTCAGTTAAAATAAAAAAAAGGTGGGAGGAAATAATTTTGTATACCACATTACAGACAGCTTAAAATTTAATTATTTTTAGCAATATACATTTTTACCTTTTGGAGAAAGAGGTGGAACTAGATGCTAATATCGATTAACTATTAAATGTGATATTCAGGTGTTTTGAAAATGTCAAAAGCCTTATAAATGAAACTCCTCATTATATAAATATCTTAAAATTTTGTTTTTCATTTTTTGGGGGGTCTTATTTATATATCTCCAATAGGAATGTCTCTCCCTAAAATGTAAAACTCCCTTAACCACAAAGTAGCCCAACTTCTACTAAATCATTTGACTAATAGACTAATAGTTCAGAATAATAACTTAATTTTATCTTATGCTTCTATAGCTGTTAAGATATAAAAGTTTTACATCATTAAGTTTACTTAAAATGTGTATTTCTGTTTCTTTCACTTGTGGATTTTTGTGAAAAACAGAACTAATATCTGCATATCTGCAATTTTTTTTTTTTACTGCGGTATTGAGACATGGCTTATCCCTTCAATGATTGCTTTTTTTGTTTGAGATACTATAGAATTCACTTTTTAAAAATATAAAGCTACCTAAACCACCCTGGCCCCTTCCAAGTTATCGACGTAAGCATTTGGATTCACTAAAACTTTAACAAAAGATTACCCAATGTTTTCTTTTATGTTACAATAGACCCTATTCTCTTGGGATGAGACCTTGTCCAGTGCTAAGACTACTCAACCAAATGGATTTTTTGGTTGGCTGCACTCACAGACACTGTGACACATCAACAGAAGAGCCATTGCTTTATCCAGTGACTGTATAAAATAGCTATTGTTAGGGTGTAAAGGTCTCAGTCAATCAGAACTCAAGGGTCTAAAAAAATTGGTTTCTCTTTAAGAGTTATTTAGAGCAGACTTGAGAGCATAGGGTCATCCTCGTTCAATAAGAGATGAAGTCTGCTATGAAACTAAAGAGACTTTTACTTCGATGGAATATGAGAAAAAGAATGGGAGTAGATATCAGAATAATAGAATTTTGGTATGGGAAGGGCCCTAGAAATAGCTAAGCAAATGCTCTCACTGCACATATGAAAAAACCAAAATGTAGAAATGTTCAGTGTCTTCCGAAAGCCAGAGAGCCAGGTTCCTATAAAGAGCCAGAAAGTGCATTTAGTGTAGGGCTCAAATTCAGGCTTTTCACATTATTTTCCACTTAGTTTACATAAAAACACATCATGCTACAATAATGACATTAAAATATTTCATCCCACAAATTTAAATATGCCACAATTTCTATAAGCCTGCTCCCTTCACAATTTAAATAGTGCCTATTTAAATTTCCAATATCCTGAAAATTTCCAGGCATATATTTTTAATTATTATTTTGGTCACTATTCACTTGGAAATAAACTGTACCTAAAGGATATGAATTTTGGAGAAAATACACATAAAAAATTTTGGAAAATATAGCTGTAGGCAAATTGGAACCAAAAAGTCTTTGGGACAATAAAATATATGGGAAGTAGGTGGGGTAAAGGGAGTCAAATATGTGGTGATAGAAAGAAATCTAACCATGAGAGGTGAAGACGCAGTATAAATATATGTAGGCCTTACTGTTAAAAAAAAAAAAAAAAGATACATTCAAGGCAAATTAATGATATAATAGAGTTGAAAGGAAAGCAAGACTAACACAGCGATGCATAATCCATTAATATATGAAAGCTCTGAATAATCCTTCATATGTACTTGACGAGGCAGGGATGACTGTTTTCACAGATCCTCATTTGGAGTAATGTAGGGGCTATCAGTTGGCCCTTGGGGACATCAAATGCATATTTACCAATGCCCCACTGCTGCTCTTGCTATGGCTCCTGAGGAAGGAACTGGGAGGGAGGACGGCAGTAAAAAGAGCAATTCAAAACTCTCTTTCCTCCTTTGCTTGTTCTGAATTGGCAATAGTTTTCTTAGTTCTCATAATGTAATTAAGGATGACAGAATTCAACAGACTTCTAAGATCATGGCCTCTGACATTCTTTATAGATCCCTGTGAAAACACTACTGATTTAGGTTCATTTCTCAACCTAAGATGAATAAAATAGAATTGATTTAACAGTTAAAATCTATAATTAAAAAAATGGATGATAAAGAGGTTGAAGGAGTTGATTATCCAAATTATTTAAGACTAGTAAATATTCTGCTTAATTCATCAGGAAGGTAGTTAGTCATTTTTACTGGTGATCACCTACAGAGCAGGAAATTTAGGTCAACTACAAAAAGACTTATGGCTAATTAGAAAAAACAATCTTAAATAAATCACCAGAGATTATTACTGGTTTTCTGTGATGGAACTTCTTTATAAGGTATATATACCCATCTATTAAAAATGATTTGGTTTTTAAATATATTTTTCCTCTTAGAATAGACCAGAGATTCAGTTTTTAACTTTTTTTTAGATGAAAAGGTTTTTACAAGTGCTATAACCTCATTTTAGAGAATTTAAAAAATAAATTTTAAAAATATATAAATTCACTCATATTCTTACCACAAGCAAGATTGATAGTCATTGAATATGGAAATATCAAGATAAAATAATTTCAATTTCAGTCATTGACCTTTACTGGCCCTACTTTATTCATATCTGATGAGTTTCCTTACTTCAAATGTCCCTCAAAATATTTGTAATTGCTTCTGTTATAAAGAAACCTTAATACACTAAAGACGATTCAATTTATAAAAACAAATATTAGAAGATAATAAATTTTATCATGAAAAATTTTTTTCAGTTCACAACAAAAGAAAGATAATGTTCTATTTAAAGCAACCATCCGTAGCACATGAAACATAACGAATGTTTACAAATTTTCAGGCACATTTTTAAAAACATTCTGATAAAGTGAGGCTCATATATAATTCTTCTAAATGTTATCAAGACCTTTGTTTTCCGTTTTAAAATGACTTTTCTCTAACTTATTGTTGCTAAGCTTAATGAAGTTCAGATGTGAAATGTCTAGTGTGTGTCCTTTGCAGATGACATTTTTTTAGTATCACTGGGTTGTCTGCTATGTTGTAGTTTGTAGTGACTGCCCTCCACTATTCCTGCACATCATTCCCCTTTTCACCCTCTGGAATTATAAGGGTGAAAAGAAGGAAGCAGATCTTCTCTTTTGCTAAGCTCTCTATTCAGTCCTATCACATTGCACAGTTATATGTGGATTTCTTTTCTGAAGAATAAGGGCCATTTCAAAAGAGAGTTACAACACATCATTCATGGTCAGGAGACTCTACATCCTTATATAACAGATTTTCCTTCTTTTAGGGACAAATAGTATTGAGAGACTATGGTTAGAGTTCCTCAGTAATGTATGGCAAAGCTGTGTATGACTATGCCCAGTTGATAATTTATACCTAATTTATACACCTTGCAAGAAAAGAGATATAATATTTGTGAATTTCTAGGGAAAGCTCTTTATCTAAAAATTATATCTGATTGCTTTTCAGTATTTCTGTTAGAGATTAGAATGAAAATTGCCCTTTACTGTATCAAATGGAGAGGCAGCATGTTCCTAAAGACTCTTGATTTCTGCTTAGTCATTATGAAAAAGAATTAGAGCATCCCTCTCCTTAAAAAGAGTTGTCTCATCTTGCCCACAGAATTGATCTTTGGTGTGCCCCCTAAGGCCAAGTGACACATGCCAACTAAGGGTTCCAGGATTTTATGCATATTCAAGTAAACCCTACCTTTGACAGAAGTCAAATAATAGCTAAAAACTGCTTAGCACCCCTTACATAGGGAACCAATGGGTATTAAGTTTAATCAGGTTTGTCTCTTATTTTTGCGATGTTTCTTCATTGTTATTATAATTTAAAATTCTATCTTATATTTTTCCCTTGAATGCACAATGGAAAAAAACCTAAATACCTGGTCTTCATGAAGAAAGTAGGGTTAATCATTTTGGGGTGAGGGAGAGGAAGTCCATCACTAATTCCATCCCCTTCTTCGGATAAGAGCACCGTGTCCCCTCACCCTCTCTTTTGAGTTATGTTCCTTAACCTCCTTTTGTAGTTATTGTGAAAATGTCCGTAGAGTATCCTGCCCATTCAGACCCCCTTCCAGCCACCAGGGTGCTCATATCACCCATTCTGACTAATTGAAACCCCATACCCAGAATCTGAGTTGTTTATCAAAGGCCGTGTAACCTAAGTCATGACAATTCAGTTTCTTCTCTGAGATTTTATGTGACCAGGATGGAAGAGGAAAGCTTTCTTTTCCCTAGGTCACTAAGCTGGGAAAAGATAAATCTAGGACAGATATTAGATAAAAGATTTTCCTTTTCCATCTCACCCCACCTGTGGACAAAGTTATCCAGAATGTAGGCAAGGAACTTAGCCCACAGAGAGGAGTAGAAACAGACTGTAGTATGAATTCCCAGTTCTAGTTCCTTGCACCACCAGAAATGTTTTGGTTCCTTTAGGTTTTACTTTATTCCTTTGAGTCTTTCAGCTATTCTAGTAGCCTTATAACTCTGAACTAAATTTTTATCATCTGTCTGTCTGTCCATTTGTCATCTATCATCATCTGTCTATTGTCTACTTGCTTATGCTATTTGAAGTTGAGATTCATTTAGGATGGGGAAAATACTTGCTAACATCATGCTTTTCTTTGTGTATTTCCTGCTGTACTAAATGGAAGATGTTTTCACTGTAAGGTTTGCGCCTGTGCCTACCAGCACTCCACCCTCAACTGTCTCAGTCTGAAAATCCATTTTATTTCCTATATTACTCTTTTAGGTCTGCCACAACAAAATGCCACAGATTACATGTCTTAAACAACAAAAATTTATTTTTTCACAGTTCTGGAAGTTGAAGGTTCAAAATCAAAGTGCTCACAGGTTTGGTTTCTTCTTGGCTTAGAGATGGCTACTTTCTTGCTGTGATCTCACATGGCTTTTTCTCTATGCATGCACGTCCCTGATATCACTTCCTCTTCTTGTAAGTACAAGTCATATTGGATTAGGGCCCCACCCTCATGACCTCATTTGACCTTCATTACCTTTTTAAAGGCTCTATTTCCAAATATAGTCATGTTGGGGGTAAGTGCTTCAACATATGAATTTGATGGACACAATTCAGTTTATAACACTTCTCAACGCAGAAAACATGTTATTTTCATCATGAGTAAACAACTTGTTTCTTGGCTCCCTATTCCCATTCACACAATGAAAAGCCCTGGGGTGACCACTCTCTGGATCCTGGGCTTCCCTGGGCATCACTGGGACTTACACTTCCCATTTTCACAAACTATGTGGGGAGGCAGGGCTGGCAATGGTTCTGAAATCTCCTTTTTGCTATTTCTGTTAGTTCCCCAATTTCTTTACCAGTTGACCTATTCAAGATAGCATATCTCCCAAGAACAAATATTAATGTATTTTTTTTATTATGAGAATAAATGTAAACCCAAACTGATGGGGGAAAACATTTCTTCCATTAGAACAGTGTGTGTTCTGCCAGTGGTGTGAATGACACCCCATTATTGGTGGAAACTCATTTAATTTCACCTAGACCTGTTAGAATCATAAAGATTTACATCAGCATTTAATCATTTTTTTCTAGAGAAGCTCTCTACACATTATTACATTACAATTCCTGCCAGCTTTCTACTACATATTTAAATGAGCAGGTTGTCAAAAACTAGTTTTTCATGTGGCTGGCTGTGTGTCTTTTTTCTAGCCACATTCAACTTCTTAGGGGCTGGCACAGAATAGGCAGACAGTTGAACTTAAGCAATCATATGGTTATAGTCATAACAAGCTCAAATGATAGGAAAAAAAGAGAAATAGAAGTTGAGGTTATAGTCAAGGGAGTACATATACTGGTGGATTGCAGAGTCCATTCTGGGAAATGAGAGAAGTGACATAGGGAAAAAGTGATGATAGAGTCAACAAGATGGGTGGTTAAAGGTTGTTCAAGCAGACAAGAAATAGAAGAGGTGCTGTCAGAGAGGGAGATTTTGAAACAGATTTTGAAAGTGTTGCAGTAATTGGTAACATGAAGGTCTAGGCAGGTGTCATCAAACTTCTAAGTAAATGGCCAGATAGTAAATATTTTCAGTTTTGCTGGCTATAGGCTCTCAGTCTCAACTACTCTGGCAGTGTAACACAGAAGTAGTCGTAGACAATGAATGTATAAATGAATGAACATAGATGTGTTCCACATAAAAACATAAAATCACCTTTAGTTTGCAGTCTATACAAAACAGTCAGTGGACTAGACTTGGCTCTAGGCCATAATTTGCTGACCCTCTGGTTTAGGTTATAACCATGGACATAAGTGGCAGAAAGTGAAGTGTAAAACACTGGAATGAAAGGGACTGAAGACTTAAAAAACCAGAAGTTTTGATATATTATCTAAATGGATGTTAAACTGACCATGAACAATAACAGGAATAAACACTTGAAGCTAAGTGCTGACATTTTCAGTAAATGTAAAGTAGCCAGGTGAATGACAGATACCTATAAAAATGGAAGGTGATGTAATGATGACATATGTTTCAAGTAGTATTTTTTTCTTTTTATATCAAGGGAAAGAACATTGATCTGGAAGCCATGATGGGGAGCAAAAAGGCTGCCAACTCCACTTGCTCCTAGCGTTATGGGAGAAGATAAAGAACATTCGCCACTTTTGAGACCTATAGGGAAAGTAGTTTTCTCGGGGCATAGCCTCATATCAGTGGAAGCAAGGTAGTTACAGGAACATTTAGAGAACCTGAGGATGCAAGGTTTTTTGTAGATGCCATCCTAGAGGGCAGAGTGAAGGTGAAAGGGCAGCTGGGTAGAAGGTTGAATAAGCTAAGTAAGACCCTACACAGAAGGAGATAAGAGTCTGGAAGAATAGGAATTTTTGTGTCTAAGAAAGGAGGTTAGTCTGCATGATTCCTTACAAGGAGAAATAATAAATAGTGAGTTCTAATTATAATCTCTTTCTAGATACTAATCTCTTTGGTTGTTACAGGGCTGAGACAAAAAAATGGGGTAAGGAAGAAGAGGGGCTGTTATCCAGGATGGTGAGGATCCCTGTGGTGTCTTCGTAGTTCCTGCCAAGGAACCATGTATCCTTTATCATTGTATTCCCAGTTTCTAGCACAATTACTGGCAATCCATCTTTGTGTAATAAAGGCAGATACAAACAACACTAATAAAAAACAAGATAAAAAAATGGTATAAGAAATGTACTGATAAAGTAATTGGGAAGAGGGAAATTTAAAAAAATATAATAGATTAAGCATTCAGGAAAAGAGTGAAGAAGGTGATGTGTTTGTTGTGTGCCTCAACAGGTGAAATTTTGACAGGTGACAACAGTGGCTCTGACACTACCAACATGAGTGAGTGAGATTGTTGTGCTTGTGCATCCCTCTGACGAGGATTCCTTCCAGGCATTCTATACATATAGACATGCTCAGTGATATGAAATGGAAAGATCTGGTCATTCAACATTGCTGTATGTTCTTTTTTTTTTACTTGACATTTCTCAAGAGATAAGAAGCTAGAAATGGCCAAATGAATAGCAACACATCAAAAAGCCCAAATTATCTCATCTGTTGTCTAGTTTAATAGGAAGCTAAGGCCCATTTGAGAAGGTATCAAGGGTGAAGCCAACAAAAGAACTGGAAAATTATTTCTATTATTTCTCCAAGGAAATAACTGACATTAAAAGAAAACACCTTGCTTTCATTTTCTAGACAAGTTTTGGTGAAATATCGGTATTATATAAAATGCCACGTTCATACGTACAAATTTAGTCATCAGAGACCCCTGAGGGCCCTTCTAGACCTACAAAGAATGATTTCCTTGTGCTATCAGAGCAAAAAAGTAATAACTCAATGCTTTTGGTCTGAACTTACTCCTTTGGTCTAGTTTTCAATAAAATTATAGCTGGAGGCTATTTTTATAAAATTCCCAAGTTGGTACAAAATTACTTTAACTTTAAGGGTTCTTTCCCACACTTAGATCCACTTTGCCTCAGGTTTTTCTATCAGTCCAGTCATAATCTGTGATGGAAAATATTCCCTCTTCACAAACTAACATAAGTGAAGGAATGATTTCTGGAGTCCTCATAGCGATTAGATCTTTCATTTTGGAAGAATTGTTCCAAACTTGGAGTCTTTATGAATAAAGCTTAATAATATTTAAGCCACCCTTCACCTCAACCAGGGAAAATGTACAAGCAATATTAAAGAAAAAGGATAATATTTTCTCTATCTGGTTATTGTCTTTATATTCAATATTATAGGAAAAAAATTAGTTAATTATTTCTGAATAATAAATTACCCCAAAATATAATAGCTTAAAATAACAAATATTGATTGTTGCCTAGTTTCCAGAGGATAAAAAATTGGAGAGGGTGAGGAATCTGACTGGTTCTGGCTCAGTCTCTGCTGAGGTTGCAGGTGAACTTTTGGCAGGAGATGAATAACCTCCAGGCTCCACTGCCGCTAGAGGATTCATTCCATGCTCACTTACGAGGTTGTTGGCAAGCCTCAGTTCCCTACTGGTGGATAGCTGGAGGCCTCCATTCCTTGCCAAATAGGTCATGTCTTTATGCCATGGCAATAGTTTCCCTCAGAGTGAGGGATGAGAGATAAAGACAGAGAGAACCCAATAGACAGAAGCCACAGTCTATTATAATCTAACCTTGAAAGTGACATACCTTTGCCATACCTCATTGTCACACAGACCAACCTTAGCACAGTGTGGGAGAGGATTACACAAGGGTGTCAATACCAGGAAGCTGGTCATCACTGCTAATATTAATTTAACTCAGTGTTCTGTTATAGAAGAATCACACATTTTAAAAAATCCAGAAATAGAGATTTAGAGAAAAAAATATATAATTTGCTACCTGAGACAGTCACTGTTACTGTGTTGGTGCATGCATTTCCTCCCAGGAGTTTGCTTTGCATATGTTGATCACATGGTACACACAAAACTGGTTTTTCTGAGTTAAAATCTCAATGAATTCCTCCCATTATGAACAATTGTTTCATTTTAGAATTTCTAATTTTTGTCTAGAAACGAGACAGTTTTCTTTCTCTGCATATAAATAACTCACTTGTACCTGGGCACATTTTGCACCTTTGCTTCCCAAACATGCTTGTGTGACTTCAGGCTGTTGCATAGGCAGGCACACTCTCAGTCCCTGTACCATCTAGTTGTTTTTCATTTTGGCAGAAAATATTTACCTGAACAAAAACTGCAGAATGAAGCATTCCCACTGCTAGTCTTGGAGTCAGAGAATTGGGGACAGTGACTAGGAGGAAGGGCAGTCTGGAATTAGCTAAATGATGTGGAAAAGCTGAAATGCGTCCACAACTAAGATGAAAGCTGGACCGCATGAGAGTGTCCTTCCCACAGGGCAGAACTAATCTAGTCCTTTTGTCTGCAATATTTTTTTCTCTAAAAGCTCTGTAAGAGGCACCTCTGAGTGGCAGCTAATAGGGAGAGGAGGCAGTGCAACAGAGCAGATCTAATTCTTGTCCTCTGCATGTTAAGCTTTGGTGAATCCCGAGTCTCTAGAGGCAAGTCTAGAGGTGGAGTTAGTGGAGAAGCGGAGGGGCGGGTGGGTTGTGATGCCGTTATCTGTGGATATTTTATTTTAATTTTTGCTTCTATTTTTAAAATACATATTTTTCCTTATAAAAGTGAAATTCTCTACCTTTTAATAATAGATATTAATATTAATCATTGGTTTGGCGTTGAATAATATCAGTTAACTTCTATTGAGTGTGATGTTATTTTAAATATTTTAAATGGTTTATTTAATCCAACCAAAATGATAGACACATTATTGTCTCACTTCCGTACATGAAGGAAGTGTGACAGAGTGCTAAATACCTTGCCCTCAGTCACTAAACCAGAAAGTGTCAGCATCTGGCTCCTGTATGCTAATATCGTCTCCCAATGTGTCCCAGGCACTGTGCTAAGCAATATGCGTGCTTTCTGTCATTTACTCTTTATACAACACTATTATTTTCCACATTTTATAGATGGAGAAACCGAGAGAAGTTAGTTTTTTTGGCCAAGCTCCCACAGCTGACATAGACAGAGCTAGTACTCACACCAAGTTCCATCCAGGCTTCCTCTATTACTCATGTCCTCATGTACTCAGTGTAAGAGAACAAACTATTTTACAGTGAGCAGCATATACATAGACTACTTCATTTTAATTCCATGTAACTTAAGTAGGAAAAGAAACAGTTTTAAACAGTGCATGCCAACTATATTTTACTCCCTTGGTTTCAGTATGACATGATTTCTTGATTTTCTTAAGGTACTCCTTCAGTTGTTTTGGGTCTCAGACTTAGCAACAGTGCTTATTTTCATAATTAGATTATAAAAAAGATCTCAAAGTGATTGCAACATAACAAAAGTTACTCCTGATATAACATCTAGATTTATTGGCATAACTCAGTAAATAATGAAAAGTAGATGTAGTCAGCCCTTGATGTAGAATTTTCCATAGATGTGCAAATGTACATACATGAACACAAATACACACACGTGCACACACGATTGAAAGCACACATTCTTTGATTGGGCTTATAAATATGAAATAAATTCACTGGTTAGTAAATCTAATTGTAAGTTCTATGTTTGCCTGCAGATATTCAGAAGAGGTTAGGCACTGGAGGAAAAATAATGTCATTTCTGTATTCTTTTGTATTCATATAAAAGGACTTAAAGGATTTCACAAGTCTTCGTTAATGAAAGAAAGCAGCAGATTAATGGTCTTTCTAACAGTGTACAATTTTACAATATTTTTGTTGAATGATGTATTTATTGGTCATATTCAAATATTGTTATGTCTGATGTTTTGCAACATAAGAAAATACTTTCAATGACTCTGAACCTCAGAAAGGACAAGGCATTCATTCCATTTTCCATTCTGTTTCTTGGCTCAGGTCTTCCTTAACATGGCAATAAAAAACTTATCTGAAAATAAAACACCGACCTTTCATGGAGCAGATTTTTGTGGTTAAATATCGAAGATTCACACAATTTTCTTTCTGAAAGACAGACATTTATATACAACTAAAAGTTTGTTGTTGAAAAAAAAAACACTGAGAATGTTATGTGTTTTTAAGTCAGTACTTTGGTTTTCCATGAATAAATTATGATGAGGTTAAATTTTGGGGGTCAGCCCTCACAGTAATTGTAAAGTTGGAAAATGTTTTCTCCATCTTCCTACTTCCTTCTGTTTTCTTTTTTTCCCTCTGGGTTCTTGTCTCCTCTTCTCTTTTCCCAACACTGTCATCCCTCCAAATACCCCTTCTTTCCTTCCCTCCAGAGGCCACATGGTAGTATGAGATGATTGCCACATGGACCTTGTAATCAAACCCTCTATCTTCATGCCCTGGCTCTGGTCCCATTACTTTAGATGATTCACATGCTTTCTCCAGGGTATTTTCCTTATTTGCAAGGTAGGATAAATAATAGTTAATTTACAAATTTGTAATGATTCCAAAGATGCTTATTAAAAAAGCCTGATATATAGTAGCTCTGACTCTTAAGATTATTATTACCCAGGCTGTAACCCTAAAACTATATTTCTGCTTCGGATTTGTTTCCTTCCCTTATTAGCACTCCCATTCCCTCTATAACTCCATGTCAGTTTACTAAGTGAGAAAAGGATTAGACATTAATTTAAATATGAATTACTGATAACAATGTGTAAACAGATAAATGAGTAATGTAAATTTGATAGGACAGAGATATAAAGTTGTTAATCTCTTTCTTTTAAAAATCATTTCCTTCAACTGGTCTCCATAGAATTTCCATTTCTATTCCTTAGTGAGAACTTGGGAGAAATCCTATAGCTTTCTTGTCACTCTAAGTTATTAAACATCAACCTAGGCCAGCATATCCAATTTAAATCTTTCTCTTCCTTCCATCAGCAACATGACTTTTGGCTCAAAGGAGCTGGAAACAGGGAAGCGAAAGGTCTGATACAGGGAACTTTCCCATCCTCCCTGAAGCTCTTTTTCTTCTGGTATATTAAGGACCTAGGAGTGAGATGGGAGAAGACAATCATTAGAATGACTCTTATTTAATTGGGGTTTGTATTTTCCCCTCTTGACGCTGATAGTTTCCTTGGTGATGACCTCTGAATGAAAGACAAGCAAATACTGATTCTCTTTTGGGGTACATGTGTGACTGCAGAATGCTTCCTGCTATATCGTTCTCTGCCATAGAAGATCTGCTGTGCCTTGAACTCTTCCATCCAGTGAATCCTTATGGGTATAAATTCAGACAATAAAGCAGTTGTCCAAGGTGATTTAAGTTTGAGTTTGGGAGAGGTTTTGCCACTATCTCTCAAATTATACCACTTGGATAAGCAGTGTTTAATCTATGCTTTCATTCCTGGATCCATCACTGCTTAAGAGAATTGTACTTGTGTTGTTTTTTTCCTTACTTCAAAGAATGTGCTGGCAGAGGCAGGGATAGCATTTGAAGACTGAATTAAAATGGCTGTAACTAAGATGGGAAAAATGGACAAAATTGGGAACTAACAAAAATGAAAATATATTTCGTCCAGACAAACCAAAATCTTAAGGACTAAATACTCTTAGCATTTCTAATTGCATCTGCTCTGACCCTGTGACTACTACCTATTCACAGAAGGGAGATTTTATTCTTGAGGTCATAGGAATGTCATCAGAAATGCACTACCAAGATGACATATTTGACATCTGGGTTGCTAGAGATGCTCTGGCTTTTTTATACTCCAGTCATGTAGCCAAGCAAGGTTATTGGTGAAATTTCACATGAAATCATTGCCACCCCTAAAACAAATTATGAACCAACACTCACTACATAAAAACTGTTAAGAGGCAGTGTAATTGTACCACAGTATAGAGTTCAAAGCATTCCACATGCTTGTTTGATTCTTAACAAAAAACTAAAGTTCAGAGTGTGTGTTTTGTTTTGTTTTGTTTTGTTTTTGTGCAGAGTAGGAATTCTTATTTTATTTTTTAAAAAGAGCCACATACCTTATTCAGAAAGATCATGAAACATCTTCATGACAGCAAGGGCAAGACAAATAGTCTTCTTCTCATTAGCTACTAAAAACAAAGATGTTCATGTACTTAGTCATCTGTGTGTGTACCCACACATGAAATGTAAGCACTATCTTTATGCCATTTTTACAAATTTCAGTAAGAACAATTCCTTTGAAAATCACTTATCAAGTGTAATTAAAACTTGTGATCTCCCTCTACATCAGTAAAACTGTTGCATTTCAGGTCAGCTAGCTCTTTACCTACTAATTATATGTTCAGTTGGGGGATGAATCTTATTTTGGATAAGAGTCTTGCTTCATGCCAGAAAGTGTTACCTTTCTCTTTCTGCTTCCTGTTTAAACTGGCAAAGTTCCCTATGTTCATACTTTAGTCAAAAACCCTTTGCCCTATGTATTTTTCCATTAGACATTCGCTTCCAGTTTCTTTCCTGAGAGTCATGAAATATTTGTCCAGCTGTTTTTAATAACAGCCTTCAAAATGGACGTAAGCTCCTGCCCAGTGCGCACCTGCTCCTGATTAGGAAGTGGGTTAGGGCTTATTGTGCAAACAGTCTGACCAGCGGTATCCTTCCTGTTGCACAAATATTCCATGTCTCTCACAAGTGCTCTGTGGTTCCTTCTTTCTCTTTTATCCACATTTGGTGAGGATTGGATATTTAATTGGGAAAGCCATACATTCAAAATCTGATTTTTGACTTTTGTCTTCATTTAGAAAATATTAAAATAGAGCTGTATACAAACGAGGCAATCTATAAAAGGTACAAAAACATTTTAGCAAAAGTTTCAAAGCAAAAAATGACTCTATGACAGCTCTGAAATTAGTTTACATATTCTAAACAATAAAACAAAATGTTTTTTTTTAAAAAAAAAAATTATGGCAGCTTACTAACTCCAAAGTGAATCTCAACAGTGCTTTTCAAAAGTACTTAAAAATTCTGAGTAGAAAAAGATTCTCTAGAAATATCATACATATTTTACATAGAAGATTATATTTTCAACCTAAAAATCTTAAAGTGAAAACAGTCTATCAAATTCATTGGAGGTGTACTGAATATATATTTTAGATGAAGGTTGAGTAGACAAATATTAAAATCAACCGTTGGGCACGATGAATATAAGATAAAAAGAACACATCAAATACAAAAATAAATCTGAAACATTATTAAATAAAGTTTAATTATTGAACTTCTGTTATAATTTTAGTAACTGCATTTTAAAACTTGAAATATAGAGCAGAAACATTTTTTTCAGCATTGGCAGCTGGTAGATTGCTCCTTTGGTGATTATATTGCATATTAGTGAGACTAAATAGACATTCATTTTCACCTAAGGTTGGTAGAGGAGCAAGTTTCTTTGTTTAGCTCCTATAGTCTAGGGTACAGCTGATGTAACAACATGACCAGTTATTAAACCCTTCATCTCTCTAATTGTAATTAAGTTTCCTGCTTCTTTAGCTCCTGGACTGGATGATGATAAAGATGCTAACGATGTAGACTCACACACTGAAGCTCTGTATTTATGCAGAAAAAGATGCTTTCTGAATATTTCAGAGCAATATTGTAACTGCTACTCTCACTTATACTTTTATATCTAATATTTTCACATACATTTTCTGCTTCATAGAATCACTTGAGAAAAGTTTGTCCTTAAACCTGAGACTAGAACTTCAGTAATATAATATGTTCAGATTTCAAGAAAACTGCTCTTGAATTTCTATCTGACACTCTGGTTTCTATCTGTCTCTCACTGGCAAGTATATTCCAGCAGTTTTCCTGGAGAGGAATGATAGAAGGGTCTGTCTGTTGGTCTGCCTGTAAGAAATGCTCACACCTAATATCTAACCAGATATTATTTTGCTGGTTTCAGGAAAAGAAAGCTTGGAAGCAACCATTGGTTGTCAATATATCCTGCAGTGTTGGTATTGTTATCTACAAAATACGTAACAAGACTTGCTTTTTGTTGTTGTCATCGTTCAAGTGGTTTTTGAACATGTAATGTCTTTAATTTCATTTTGGTTGAACATGTTATATAAATTCAAGCTAAAGCAGTTCAATATGTACGCTGTTTTTGATGAGGTAGATTCTCATTGCCGTTTTACATTTTATAATGATTACCAACATTTTAAATTAAATATTCAAATGTTAATAATCCAAGATAAGTAAATGGATGGGCATCTGGTAAAACAAGTATAGTAAAATGTAAATGGTAGAATCCTGGTGGTATATACATGGTGTCACTCTGATGTTTTTTCAACCTTTCTATATTTTTGAAAAATTTCAAAATAAATGAAAGAAAAAATAATAAATCTAGAACAACATGCCTTATAGGTAGGTCTGGATCTCTGGGGAAAGAGACTGAGATTTGCAAACAGGAAGTTCATTGAGAGTGTTTAGAATCAATACCTGTGAGAGCAGAGAAAGCAGGATTTGGCACAGAAGACGTTGCAAAAGAGGCCTCAGCTGATTCTAAGTTCAGAAGCTGGAATGACTCTTTAGAATATCAGTTGAGTCAAAGAGTCAAGACCTTTGCACCCCCATTTCAGTCGGTTATAGATGCAGTCTGCCGCAGGGAGGGTGTATAACCATGGGCAAGGGAGCTTTCTTTAGTGGGAGGCAACATATGGGGAAGGATTCAGCAATGAGCTTCAACAGTCAGCACCCTGGGCTGCAGAAAGAATGAAGGCCTCCGTAGGATGACTAAGTATGAAGGTTATCGACATGATCACATACCCATTGGTCATGTATGAGTTCACACTTAGCTAAAACCAAAGAATGACACCATGTTTTGCTAGTACTCCCATACCAAAACCAAACTGTGCTATAGCTTTTACATACTAGGATTCAAAAAGATCAATAACTGTTTTTAGAAAATCAACCTGTAAATTATTTTTAAAAGCAAATTAGTACAAGTTAACAGAAATTTAAATGACTTGAGAACTGCTAATTCCTCTATCAAAACTGCAATTTCCACTGTAAAAATCTCCATGTTATTTTTGTCCTTTATGATTTAGTCACCTCTTTACAAAAAAGTCCAATTAAACATAGAGAAATCAAGGTTGATAATACAAATTTATGAATTAAAGAAGTACACTATTATATAAATGTAGTATGCTAGTTGCTATTTCTAATATGATCACTGTATCAGGAATTGGTCATATGCTTTAAATACATTACATGTAATATACCCAGCAAATTTGCGAGATTAGTATTATTGTCCATTGAGACACATAAGAAAATGAGAAAATGAGGGATTTGTGATTTTTTTTATTTTTCCTTTTTCATAACTTGCAAACCTTGGTGGTCATGAAGCATGGACAGAGGTGAGAAATTTGGCCATCATTGGCAACTACCTCATTATGTGTGGGCATAAAGGTCATAACTCATAACTCGTTATGGAAATTATGCTTTGACTGTAGTGGTTACAAGGATGATTTCTTTCTTTATTGTCATAAAAACATAACATGAGCTCTACCTTCTTAAAAATTTAAGTGTACATCACTGTATTATAGTAAACTTTTGTCAGAATGTATAGCAGGTCTCTAGAACTTTTCATCTTGTATAACTGACACTTTATATACATTGAACAGCAGTTCCCCATTTCTCCCTCCTCCCAGGCCCTGGCAACTATCATTCAACTTTCTGCTTTGATGCATCTACTTTAAATATCTCATTTAGGTGGAATCATAATGCAGTATTTGTTCTTTTGTGACTGTCTTATTTCACCTAGCATAACATCCTCAAGATGCATTCACGTTTTTGCACATGACAGGATTTTTTTAAATATATTATGGAAAAGCAAAAAGGAACCAACCATGACTTTAGATGTGGTGTGCTAAAGTGGAAAAAATGTATTTGTCAGGTAACTCTGTTAATATTGTTACTACTAGCAGAAAAAGGACATATAGTATTCTCTGATGAGACTGTCCAGTGGGACCTCCATCAAAATTTAAAAGTATTTCTTGAACACAAAAGCAGCCCTAGGCATAATTTATTTATTATTTTTTTAATTTTTATTTTTGAATTTTTATTTTTTCAATTATAGTTGGCATTCGATTATATTAGTTTCAGGTGTACGGCATAGTGGTTAACACTTATATAACTTATGAAGTGATCTCCCTTATAAGTGTAGTACCCACCTGGCACCATACAGTTATTACAATGTTATTGACTATATTCCCTATGCTTTACTTTGCATCCACGTGGCTATTTTGTAACTGCTAATTTGCACTTCTGACTTCACCTTTTTCACCCAGCCCAATCCCCCTCCCATGTGGCAACCATCAGTTTGATCTCTGTATTTATAAGTCTATTTCTGTGTTTTTTTTCATTTATTTACTTATTTTTTAGATTCCACATATAAGTGATATCATCTTGGCATTACTTAAATCACTGTGGAGTGGTGTGACTGAGAAGCCAGTGAATTCTGAAAGAGCACATATTATTTCTTCCCTTTGTGAATGAGTCACCTCCTAACAGAACAGTCCAATTAAACGAGCTGATGTTCTCAGAGTTACTTTCATCTGGGAATTAGATTTAGGAAGCAATAACAGGGTCACTGCTAATGAACATCACCTACCATAACCTGTGTATATAAGATCTTTCTATCGGTGATACTGTTGTTTCAAACCCAGGATATCACAGGACTGGTGACAGTTTGGAAATAGGATGCTAAAACTCAAGAGACCAAGTCAGCTGACATACCGATTGATAATTGCCAATTAAAATGTAGTTTTGACCTGTTGATAGGAAAGATCACCTGAAGCATAGTGGAGTTACCTTGGACCTTCTATCATTGTTGGAGCGGGGGTGGGGGGACATTAAAGCCTGAATATAGCATCTCTTTCAATAAGTAAGTTATTCTTAATCTGAAACTGGCATAAAGGAAGAGCTATTTGACATGAAGTTAATTCTGAAGCACAAGGATGAGAATTCCCATCTAATTTTGTACTGTAGAAAAAGATAATCAGAAGAGACGAGCAGGAGCTGAGAGCAGCTGCTTAGACTGAATGCTCAGACCAAAGCCAGTTTCCATGGGGGTAAACCTGAAGAACCCAGAATGACTAAGGAATGTCAGATGAAGGGAAAATTAAATAACCATATGGGGAAATGTTTTTAATAGTCTAACCATAATTAGAAGAGGTTGAAGGTCTACAAGAAAGCACAGCATTACCCATTATCCATCTGTACAGTGATTATAGGTTTCAAAGTTTAAGATAGCTCTGAGACAAGGGAGCAAGGACAGAAATTCTGTAACGGAACCTGCTGGTGTTGCTCATCTTGGTACTGGCATGATAACTGCTGGGTTCATTTATACAGTAATTTTTGTTTTACTCTTGGGGAAATATAATTAAAAATAAGATCTCTCAACTCAGAAAACCTCTCCACAAAGGTAGTAAAGGAAGTCTTATCATTGAGTAAATATAAGAAGCTGATACACATCATAGGTAATCTGCTAAGAGATTGCAAAGACAAAAATCTCACTCTTTTACAATTCAGCAGATATAACCTATTATATACATGTTCTCAGGAAAAATAGTAACTAGTCCTTGTGTAGAGAGGACTTGATAAAACTATTCACACATAGTTTACCCTAGATTTACATGGTACTTGGGGTGACCATCTTGTCTTAATTAATCGACTTTACACAGAGGAAAAGTAAACATCTGTCTTTCTGACCAAAAGTAGTTTTGCAACTTGGAGCAAGGCCACTGAAGTTAGACTTCTACCCATTCACAGCAACTAGGAGGTGGGGCACCATCCTCTTTGATGTTTACATTTCAGAGATATGCCTCTCAAATATTGAGAAAGATATTCTCATAAAGCTGGCAAAAGACCTACCTGGTTTTCAAAGAATTTAATATATATTTCAAAGAGGAAAAAATACAATAACAAGTTTTCTAAAGTAAATGCTCTAAGAAAAAAGAGTAGAGGACAATCTTTTCCCTTATTTTCAACAGAGAAAATTAAGCTTCTTATTTTTAATTTGTATTTGTCTTTACATTACTGTAAGTAACATTCTGGCAAATTCCATCTTCTAGAACATTAGTTCTTAATATTTCTGAGCATTGTGATTCTTCCTTAACATAAAATGTACGCACCATCTCTCTGTGATAGTAATTGTATACTTTGTGCCCATTTATTGAGAAAATACATACTAACCAAAGACTACTATGAATTCAGATACTCTTTTAGACAAAGTTCATTTTATCATTAGGCATTATTTACATTTATTTTAAACTAGTAGTATCTATATGTGCAAAATTTAATGGTCTACAGTCAGGCGACATTCCTTGAAATAACCCAATGGCTCCCACTCCATCATTGGCTCAAAATAGTAAAAAACACTAGTATTAACTAAAATAGCTTCTGATCAGCTGAAAGTGTTGTTAAAAAAATCACCCAGGTACTAAAATTATTGCATTTCAATATCTAATTACATTTTAAAATCAATTACTTGATTAAAAAGGAATGAGCCTCAGGACATCATTTAGCTCTTCACAATTCCAATTTGTACAGAATCTATCAGATCCGATTATATAAAGGCCATCCTAGGGAGAATTTGCAACAGTTAAGAACTGATGAAAGAAGTGTGATTTTTTTGTCACATTTGAGATTGATATTATAATGGATATTCATACGAGTAACCATGGATCTTCATTAAAAGTTAACTAATAATTTCAGAAAATTTTGCCCAAGAATATGAGAACATGAGTAATACAAATAGAAAGATTATCTTTTCAAAGCAATGAACTTTAACCATCAAGGAGACATTTGATGGTTAAAGGAGCTTGGAGCTTGCCCTTTAAGACCCACACTCCACTAACACTTTCCTTCTCCTGCTAAGAAACCTACTTATGTGCAACACTTGCTTGTCCAGTGAAACTTAAATTAGGTATTTGCAGTTGTAGAGTGGTTATTGCACCTTCTGTCTCAAATGGAATCCCAATATTTGTCTGTTTAATGTAGCTTCCCTAAGAAGGGGACTCTAGGCTTTTGCCAGGAGCTGGGATTGTGGTGATGTTTTAGGGGGTTATTTTCCTGAGATCTGCTAGCAATCATCATTTCTCAGATTTATCCCTGGGTTGAAAATTATTGGGAAGAACTTGTCATATAAACGTCTAATAGTTCTGATATGATCTCAATACTGTATGTAGAAATTATTGATTCCTGCAGTGAAATGTTTATCTAGAATAGGAATAGCCTGCATGTTTCAGTCAAAGATCACTGTGGAAAAAAAAAAAAATATTGCTATGTTAAATACATTAAGCAAAAAGAAATTTAGTATAGAAAAGTAGGTGCTTACAAAATTTTTGGAGGAACTAGCAAAGTGAGTTCTATCCCACTTGAATAACTTCCTCAACACTATGAAACTCACTCACCAGGAGAGCTATTACCTCTGCCACACTCAAATGGTAGGAGTTAAGGAGATGCCTCTGGAACCACTGAGTTGAAGAACACATCACTACTGTGGTCACTGGAAGATCAGGAAGCTACTGCCCCCACCCCAGCTACTTTCAAAACCCAGAAGGCTGGTGACCAAAAAGCAGACGACTGCTGCAGAAAAAAAGAAAAAAGAAAAAAGAAAAAACAAATGTGCCTTTACTAGTAGAAAATAGCCCCAAACAACAGGAAGATGAATTCTATCTTCTTTCTACCTTCAAGTTTTGGAGGAACTGAATTTACATTTGGAACCCTGGACATAAAGTGAGTCTGGAAAATACTGTCTTCAGCTGTCAAGACTCTGTAGTCCAGAAGATGGGAATGAATGCTGAGCATGAATCAATTACGTTCTACTCACTACGGTGAACACATTCAGTCATTAACAAAAATTGGCCCTGAAAGGGAGAGTATCCTTTATTATCTAGTTTTCCACCCTTACTCTCTTTATAGAGGTAGAGAGTATGTAACCCCCCCCAAAAAAAAATAAAGTGATATTCTCAAAGTTAGTTAACTATATCACCAGTCTGCTGAACTATCTTAGCTTGGCTTCTCTCCAAAAGCAGAACCCAAGACTAGGGTTGCATACAGATGGTTTATTTGGGAAGTGATGTCAGGGACAAAGAGTAAGAATTGAAGTATAACAGAGGAGGGGAAGCGAGTGCAGAGATCACTGCTGAAAGTGATTAGAATTGATCTTGCCCTGCTAGCCTTCTGAGAAGTCACAGAGATCGTGCATCAGAGTTGGTCCCCCAGTGGTCAACTCGCCAGCTTCCTTAGATTGTGTGAGTGCCAAGGAAGTTCCTGCAGGCATCTGTGAAGGCTGTGTTAAAGAGACAGGGGTGAGAAAGCCAGAGATAGACGTTGTAACTGGGGCAAAACACTGTAAAGTTGTGTCTGCTCAGTGCTGCTTGCTTTGGAATGGTTGAAGTGAAAGGTGAATGGCCAGAAAGATATGAGAGAAGGCACAAAGGTCCTTAATTCTGTTCACAGTTTGTACCACACAGTTTCACTTGATGAGTTTAATTCATCACCAAACCTTTAAGGTGGTATCTGACAATAATTTCTGAAAAAGACATAATAGTGAAGGGTTAGTAAAACAAATTATTTTCTCCTGAGGCCTTCATCCTATACTTGATCAATGAGTGATCTTATTTTAGTGTCTCAGTCTGAAGATTTGCTTTCTTTTTGCATGTGGATGGTTATTTGGTAAATGATCCCCAAGGAGAAAGACTAAAGGACTGGAGACAGTATAACTGAGAAGGAAGAAAAGCCAAAATGGAAGTATAAGTTGGTTGCTACAATGGGTTCCTGGGGTTTGATCTTGCTGTAAACTTCTGAGGAACTATTAGAAAGAGCCTCAAAATTGCTCACCTGAGGGATGGAAGGAAGCAGCATTTATGTACTAACTCTCACCCTCTTTTGTCTGTGGGTTGCTCTACTCACATCAGTCCTACATGAGTTCCCGCAGGTGTCTGACACCAAAGCCTCGGGAAGCCCTATGGCTGTACAGTGGGGCAGATGGAATGAGTGCTGATAACTGTCAGGTCATAACACACAAAGCTAGTTGCTGAAGCAATGGTTGGAGTAAAAGTTGGGTCAAGGGGAGGCGAGGTAGGATACAGGAGGTATCCCACACAGGAACTCACATCTCAACCTCCCTCAAAGCTACTTCAGGGATAAAGATAGGCCTTCTCCTAGATGCCTATGATGTCACTGGGAAAAGGTCTTTGGTGCAGAAAAACCTGATTTTTTCAAAATTCCCTTATTATCTTAATCAAGACAATTGGATATAAGAATAAGCTATGGACATTTTACTGGCATAATTTAAAGAGCCAAAATTTACTATGTCCCAAATCCTTGTTCTTCTTTGTCACTAGTCCAAAACTGTCCTTTCAACAGTAGACTCCCTCTCAATAAATGGCATCAGCTTTTACTCAGTGCCTCAGACTGCACCTTAGAGCCAAGCTTGACTCTATTTTTCACATATTCCATGTTCAAGATGCCAGCAATCTTGTCTGCTGAACTTTTATGCTGTATCCTAAACCTCTACTTCACACCATATACACCACGAGCATGCGAGTCTCAAGCAGCAGCACCCCTCGTGTGAGCTATCTCAACAGCCTCTTGACGGATCTTCTTGTTTCCACACTTTTCCTCTATAGTCTGTTCTCTTAACAGTAGCCATTTAAAAAATGTTCAGCATATCATTTCCCTGGTCTCAACTCTTCAATCATTCATTCCCACCAGGTTTCAAATAAAAAGTCCTTGTCATTGCCTTGTTCCTACATGATCTGACCCCTGTGTAAGTGTGTGGCCTCACTGCCTACTATTCCAGCCTTTACTCTCTGGCCTCTAGTCACTCTTACCTCTAGTCACTCTTACCTCCCTGATACTCCTCAAATATGCCAAGCAAGCTTCTACCCAGGCCTTTGCAATTTCTTCTGCTTGGAGGTTCATTTTTTCATTTCTTTCATACTTCAATTTACTTCCCAAGGAGACTCCTCAGAACCACTCCTTCTTTAAAGTAGTCTATGTCATACTATGTGCTCCTGTCCTGTTATATTTTCTTTTATACAGTTTATTACCTATTATGTATATTACCTATTTATACACACATATAATATATAATATATATAAAACATGTGTGTGTCTGTGTATGTGCATGTATGTAAATTTGCTTATTGTCTGTTCCACTCACTAAAATATCTGCTAAGTAAGGGCAAAGACTATTAAATTTACCATTTTATTCCCAGTGTCTAGAACAGTCATTGTCATTGAAGGTTCAATACACATCATTAAATAAATTAATTAAATCTGATCAAATGGCATTTGGGTTGTTAACAGTAGATTTCTCTTTAACTTTATGTACTACTCAGAAGCTATTAATACTGGAAAAAGAAAACAACAGAATTTCTATCATATTTGACAGTGTCAGCTAAATTCTATATAATGATAAGCCATAGTCAAATTAACTTTATGTTGGCTTCAAAGTCTAATAATGGTCTTCTGGGAATATAGAATTTAGTTGCCAAATTTGATTGTGCATGCTTTATGTTCTTTAAAGTCTTGAACTCAGCTAGCCAGCATATGGAAGGGTTGTAGATGTTTTAGGAGGCTTCCCTGGAAATGGCATACATAATTTTCACCAATATCCCATTGCCCAGAATTTAATCCTATAGCCCTACCTCACTGTAGGGGAGGCTGGAAAATAAAATTTATCTGTGTTCCTAAGAGGAAATGTAACTGTATTAACTGTCACAGTAGAATATGAATGATCTTTAATCTTTAAAAATCTCTGAGAGATAAGTATTTTATCCCTATTTTGAGATTTTAAAAAATCTGATCTTCAGAGAAGTTGAACTACACAACAAAGATCATACAGCTAATGACTATGTGGCAAAGCCAGGCTTCACTTCAGGTGTCTTATGATTTTCCCTGTCATTTTGGATACTGGAAATTCCAGAAAGACCACCATTCCTTTTGATGAGACTGACTTTGATCATGATTTTATCTATGCTTACATGTCAAATAAGTGTGCATATAAGCCTTCCTTGGGCTTGAATACTTTTTAAATACATTTGTATACGTACTGTGATTTTTTAAATATAGTTCAGTCCTACTCATTCTATCTTCTTTGATCTTACCAATTACAATATTTCAGTACTTTTTAATCTCAGATAATACAACATAACTCTTTTTTCTACTTTTCCATCTTCTTGGATAACATATTTAGAGTCTTAGTTGGTGGCCAGAAATACATAGTTTTATCGATCAATGTTTTTGATTTGTTTCGTTTTGAATTGCCCTCACTTTTTAGAGACATGAATTGTATTTGATTGCTTCTAGTTGCCAAACATTAATTCTTTGGGAAGAATGATATTCTTATCAATGGAGGATAATTAAATAGAGCAACAATAAAATAATACGTTCAACTTGAATCAGTGAGAATGTAAGATGTAGTTCAAAGCCAAGTTAGAGAATTCATAGCAAATACCAGGTAGGGGGACTTATTTACATGGAATCTTGGTTACCTAGGTGCTGTTTCTCAACTTAGTAGGTTTAGCAACTCCATGAATAAAACCCTTAAAATCTCACTCAATAAATTCATGAGACATTGATGATTAAAATAATCCCAATTCTTCATTTATAATAAAATGTTCAGTGAACTAGATCATTAATCCACTTATTTAGGACACACCTTCCTGCTTTTAAGATGTTGAAGAAACACTATTATAAACCCACTGAATATGTCGCAAATAAAAAAAATTATGGAATGTTATTAGGTAGTTTCAAAGGGACATTTTTGTCCAGGAATTGCTAAGACCTGACAAAATATTTCCACATTACACAATTAAAACACAAAACAATAATAATAATAATAATAATAATAATAATAAGTCTTTCGTAGGGAATAAAAAGCTCTTGTATAACATATCTAATATTTTCATACCTTGAAGAGAGTGAGATAAATTCATGAACAAATTCATGTTATCTCTTTCAGCATTTTCTGAGATTCATATATCCCACCTGGCCTGCTTTGTTAGTATATTCTCCCTTTAGAGAAATAGCAAACAGTGAGGGGACTGGAGTCTTCTGCAATTAAAATTGTTTTTAAGGGAGCAGTATTTTTAGTAGAAAGGACATAGAATTTGAAATTAGGCACAACTAGGATTAACTCCACTTGACAGTCCTTTATTTGATGAATAATTTTAAAAATTTTATCTTATTGTGATAAGAATACTTAACATGAAATCTACCTTAACACATTTTTAAATGTGTAGTACATCATTGTTGACTATAGATATAATGTTGTAAAGAAGAACTCTAGAACTTATACATATTGCTTAATTAAAACTTTATGTCTGTTGATTAGTAACTGTTCATCCCTTTTCATCCCGCTACAAGACCCTGGCAGCCACCATTCCACTCTGATTCTATGAATTTGACAATTTTAGATACCTCATATAACTGGTATTATGCAGTATTTGTCTTCCTGTGACTGACTTATTTCACTTAATATAATTTCCTTAAGGTTCATTCATGTTGTTGCATATTACAGAATTTTGCTCTTTTTTAGACACTGAATAGTATTCTGTTGTACATATATACCACATTTTCTTTATCTGTTCATCTGTTGAAGGACATTTAGGTTGTTTCTGCATCTTTGCTATTATGATGCAGCAATGAACATGAGTGCTAATATCTCTTTGAGATCCTGATTTTAATTCTTTTGTATAAATACCCAGAAGTGAGATTGCTGGATCATATGGTAGTATTATATTTAGTTTTTTTTTTTTCTCACTTACCTCTCATAATACTCTTTTCTCTCCATATACAATTTATTTGGGCCTTGGGGGATGATTTGGCATCAAGCAAGGATATGAACCTTGTATTCATGTAGACAAAGACTTGCAAAATGGCTTTGCTATTTCCCAGCTGTGTGCTCGAGGAAGTCTCTCATTTTCTCTAAATTTCATTTTTTTTTTCCAGAAAATTGTGGCAAATAATGCCTTTTATAGAGTGTACTTTTGGAAGTGTTACATAATAAATAGCTTCTATGGTCATCGATTATGTTATTCAGCAGATGTTAATTGCAGAGTTATTGTATTAAAACATTCTGATATATCTCATAAGTATAAAGTTGATAAGCTCCTGACTTAAAGATGTATGCCATCTAAAAGAAAATTAAGAAAATCAATAGTTAGTATACTTTGTAATAATGCCATCAGAGAAGAAAACGTTGAATAGTTAAGAACTAAAGAGAGACTGTGATAAGGAGTAGCATCCATTTTAGCCTTGGTGTTGTGAGAGAAATTGGTGAAAGCTTTTAAAAGGAAGATTTGAATTATTTCTTGAAGAATAACAGATAATAGATTGGGTGGACAGAAGAGAAGGATGTTACAGAAAAAATACACTTGACATGCAAAGATACAGAGGTAGAAAAGACCGTGGTTTGTTTTGGGGTTTTTTATAATTGATACCAAAAGTACATGTAGGAAAAATAAGACAAAGAATAAGAGAAGTAGGCATGAAGTACCTTGAGAGCTTTGTTAAGAAATTTTAGCTTTAAGCTAAAGGCTGTAAGATACCACTAGAGTTAAAACAAAATTATGAGAATTTTAAGAAAATCACTATATCATGATACAGGCATAAAACGAATTGGAGAAACTAGTTATGATGTATCACAGCAGTAAAGCTTTCTAATTTAAGGAAGTAGTAGTGGAAGAGTAAATTGAGAAATTTACATTATATTGAAGGAACAGGATAGGACTTTATAACTAATTGGATATGGTTAGTGATAGACCAGATTCAAGAAAGATTAGAATTTCTGACTTTGGGTTTGAATGGATGACGCTATCATTCCTCAGTATACTAAACAGAGGAAGAAGGGTAGGATCTTGGAGGAAGATAATTACTCTTTAACCATATCGAATTTGAAGTGTTTATGGGACATTCCAGTGGAAAAACAATGGAAACTATATGTGTAAATATATTCACTATATATTGATGTGCATATGTACACATGTATAGTTCTGGAGTTTCTGAGAAGGCACCAGCTAAGAGATAAAAAGTCAAAATGGAGATTAGTTGCAACCTTGGTATGTATAGGAATGCTCAGGGTAATTTTATTTGCCCAGAAGAAAAGAGGGAAAGTTAAAGTTCTGAAGAATACCAACATTTTAATGTTGAACAGAGAAAGAGTAATAAAAAAAGATGGACTGATAAGAAATTTGGAGAATAATCAACATTCTCTTGTTTGTTTGCTTGTTTATTCAATAAATTTATATTGAACTCTTCCCTAGCCTAGGTTGATCTTGCTTCAGAGTCTGAGAGGAGTCAGTAATCTATTTAGAAGTGAGCCTAGAGAACTGAAATGAATTAGTGGAATAGAATAAAAGTATGTTATCAAGACGGCTGTTGTTGCTGGTTACCAATGCTTAATTCTCTGGAACAATTTGAGAAACATTATGATTGTTTCTCAGGGCTGTGCACTCCAGGGATGAAAGAGAGAAACATTTATCTATGGAATTCTGCCTTCTATTGGCCAACGGTAACCTCACAGATGTTAAATAGCTCACGCTCTGGCTTCTGCACGTGTAAGCGGGTTCACCTAAGAAACAATCCATGCTGGAGCATTAGAAAGCCCTAAGGCAGGAACCAAGAAATATATAATATTGACCAAGGTGAATACTAGCAAATTAAAGCTGCACAAATGTGCTTTCTTGAATGGCACAAGGGAAGAAATAAGAGGAAAAGAAGTGGTACAGAGAAGTGTTCAATGTAGTCCACTCCTTGCCATGCTGAAATCCTCCCTCTTGGGAGGGTCTGTCCAGTTCATCAGTTTCCTTCAAAATGGGGGCAAGATGCACCTTGGTGCTTTAGTCCTAGGTTGGAAAAGTGTGTGGTGCTGGACAACATGAGGCATTAACAGATTACAGATATGATAAACTGGCCAAATCCTTTGTCTGGAATGAAAGTGAGGCCAAAAGGACATGAAGTGGTACAGAGTTTTTTGCTACAAGCACCTACTATCTATGTTTAGTTCCATGGTAAGCGTGATAAGATTGTCTATGCCCTTATATAATTTACACAGTGAGTGAGAGAGACAAAAAGTATAAAACAATCGCAACAAATGCTGAGATTAGGAGGAAAACAACATTTAAAATGCGTTTAAATTGTTTTGAGGAAAGAAGGAAGTTAGACGTATGAAGAAAGGTGAAAAAGCACTTCATATTGGACTTAGAAATGTAGCTATTTAGTCTCAGAATAGACAACTATTTATCTTACTCTGCACCTCCTTCACCTTCTCTGTGTTTTTCACAGAAACACTTTTGGCAACAAGGCAAACTTTTGTCACTTCCTTTGATTCAGCATTTCTATCATGTGTCTGGTAGAGGGCTCAAAAAAAAAGATTTGCTTGAAATTTGAAGCTGTAAAGCTATTAAATAGTGTGAATAGCTCTGAACATTTGGCTTTCCTCCAAAATATTCTTCTAACAGGGGAGGAAGAAAGAAACAAAGCAAGTAAAATAACAAAAGAAAGAGTGTTTATCTTCATGACTACTTATGCTTTCCATTCACTCATATTCCCAATGAGTTATGTGGGTTATGATTTAGATGTATATATAAAATAAAAAAGAATAAATGTTAAATTATATATAATACAATACAAAAATATTTTCAATATAAATATGTTTTATGAAACATGTTATATATTATATATTTATATGTAATAAAAGTATGTATAAATTACACATATATAACAAAATTCTCCACTGCTCTGCTCCTTTTTGGGAGGGTTTACACTCAGCATGTTACACACTTAGCTGCATTCACCCCATCTATGCCTTTAGGATTCTAGGCTAGTAAATCACTATAGACAATATTTTTGTTAAAATTGTTACATCACAATTTTATTTTTAATCATTTGAAGGATAGCAGCAGCAGACAAAAATCTGGATTTCTCTCATTGACCCTCACTTATAAGCACATTTAATTATAACTCTCTTCATTTTGATTATAATACTTTGCTAATTTGAAATTCCACCTTGTCAATTAATGTAGCTTGTGGTATCTGTAGAAAATCATGAACCTGTGGTTACAATTTTAATTATAACATATATTTTACAGATATCAGCCATCCATCTCCAAGGACATTCTCCTTTGTGAAAAGTGTCATGAAATTGGTCTCCTTCTTTTGACTTAATATTGCCTTCTTGAAATATAATAAGCACTTTTTGGTGACAGTATCCCTTTCCCTGTACTAAGAGATGTTTTGCTAAACACAGGCACTGAAGCAAATGTGCCATTTATAGAATGTCATGACATGTGGCATTTTTGAAACACTGAAAGGCCTTACTTAGTGTCTAACAAGCTACCATAAAGGCATAAAGGCTTTTTGAAAAAAGAGAATACTTAGAAGAGTGAATAAAATAAAGTATATAAATAAAGTATATAATTTATAGATATATGTAGTTATTTCCAAGATTCTCCCAAGTTTAAACTTCTAAGAGATATTATCACTGCCTATGGACTGTTAACCAAAACTGATAACAGTAATTACAGAAATGATAAGGGTAAGGAGATCTAAGATTCTTCATATTGGGGTTTCTATGGTTTTATGGTATTATAATTTGATAAAAAATCATATAATATATAGTGTCTTATAAGCAAAAGCATGTGCATTATTTATTTCCAAATTTCATTTTCTACTTATTTCTTTTTAAAAGATATCAAATTTATTTTAGTTCGAATAGTTATAAAATATGGCCTATCCAAGCTTCTAATACGAAAAAAGTCTTGACTTCAGGGATTACATATATATGAGGCAATTAGTTTATAGGTATGAAAAAATATTGAAAGCTAATATCTCAGTGGTGAAGCTAGAAGATAAGAATGTTGGCCATTGTAACCAATCCCATGTGATCCCATCACTACAAATTTGTTTAGCAATTTAAGTGTCTGTCATAATGTCCTTAAGTTATACTCATGTTTTATTTGATGACTTATAGTAACAGATATTGCCAAGAGTTTCATAGTGTCATATTTAACATTTCAGGCCCTGGAGCCAGATTGTTTCAGTTCAAATCCCAGCTCTGCTACTTATTAGATGTATGACCTTGGCAATTTATTCAGCCTCTGTGTTTCAGCTTTCTCGTCTCTAAAAATAGGTATAATAATGATACCTACCTCAAAGATTTGTAGTGAATATTAAAAAAACAAAAAATCATAATAAGCACTCAGAACAGTGTAGGTTCTCAAATATTATCTATTATTTATTTTTATTGTTATGTTTTGGATATTACTTGCAACAACTAGGTCTTTATCAAACACTCTTGCTGATTTATATTCAGTGATAGTGTGTGCTGTTTGTGCTGTTACTGCTGGGGTGATGTGAAACCCAGTGTCACACCAGTGGCATGGAGGATTAGGAGGATGGTGTCGTGTGTTGTGTTGTCCCTCGGTTCTTCCCCACTAATGCAGCAAAGAATTACAGGTTGATGAGATTTAGAAAAAGTAAGATTTATTGAAAGTGCATTTTAGAAGGAGATGGGAAACGCTAAGGAAGGCTGTAGCCCTGTAGAATTTGGGAGGTGAAGAGATAAGACAGTATGCCCCAAGTGAGAAGAGGATTTTCAGCAAGGAGAGCTGTAACTGCAGAAATGGGAAGGTCTGTTTATATTTGGGCCATGATGGGAGGTCCTAGATGATCTGTATGTGAGGGTACCTTGACTGACAGTTGGCTACTATATAACACTTTGCCTACTGTACATGTGCTTACCCAGAATTCAAGCTGTTATAATTAGATTCATGAACTTCTAGACATAAACATAGTATTATAATGACAATATAATGAGGCTTAAACTGTGGGCAAATTAGGGTAGTACCCTCTACCCAAGCATCTGTGACCCGATTAAACAAGCTATAGGTTATGGCCCTCCTGTCCTTTGTCTCTGGGGATGCAGGAGGGATTCTCTAACCACCAATAGGGTGTACCATTGGGCTGTCTCCAGGCTGGACCTTTATTCCTTTGTCCACACCCCCCCTCCTCCCCGCCCGCCCCGTTGCTCATGTCTGACAAACAACCTAACAGTACTCAGAAAAAGAAAAGAGGGTGAGAAGGAAAAAAGTGGCTGAGAACTGTGAAAATGAACATTTCTACATCAGGTATAATAAAATGCTTTTTTTTTTCATGTAACAATCATCCACCAAATATGTTTTCCTATGTCACTATGTTTATTCTCTCAATTATTGACTGATGTGTCACCTAAGTATTGATTTCATTATTTGAATAATGTAACTTTGCAGACTATCAATGAGGCAGGAGACTGAGAACTCTGCAGACATGCTCATCACTGTATTCACTGTGCCTTGACAAGCACACTGATAGTTCTTAATAAGCCCTTACAAAAGACTGGGGCCTTCTATTTTTAGGGAGGTATTTTTTTAAATAAACTTTCTTCTTCTTTCCCCAAATCTCCCTCTTCCTCAGCCTACTTGGAATCTTAAAGACAGAATCATTATTCTCACATATCATCATCCTTTCCTATTGCCCCTCCCTTAACACTAAGGAGTTTAGGGCCTCAGGGAAGAAAAAAATATATTATTTAAGGAAGAAGCTGGCATAGGCACAGAAAACAAAATAATCAAAACTGTAAATCACAAAAGGATATGCTTAGGACTGTAATGTCTGAAACCAAATTATTTAGTCAGCAAGAACAGTAGGTTTTTATGGATAAATCATGAACCATTATTTTGCATATGTTGATTTGAGGGACTTGGGGGACTTAACGTTCTCCTACCCTCTTATACATTTGAATAAACATGCACTCTGCTCTCC
The DNA here is from genome assembly GCA_028627145.1 of Eidolon dupreanum. Lineage (NCBI taxonomy): Eukaryota > Metazoa > Chordata > Mammalia > Chiroptera > Pteropodidae > Eidolon > Eidolon dupreanum. The sequence continues at coordinate 55,286,042 of CM053513.1, forward strand.
AGGTACCCTGAAGTTTTCACCACTCCTAAAAGATGCCATACCCATTTCTTCTTTCTGATATTCCTGTCCTCATCTAGTGAGGTTCTAGATTGGCCCTCAGAAAAGTTCCTAGATTGTACCTCCTCTTTGAAACCTCTTATTATTCTCCCTGACAAATTGAGTTCCCCTTACTCTGTGTTCTCTCTACATTGATTAAGATACCACAGTATTTATTTCATTATACTGTAATTTTCTACTCACATTTGTCTTCTCCACAAAATTGTCTTGAGAGCAGAGGCTGTGTTTGAGCATCTCTGTATCACCAGTGCCAGTCCTGTGCCGGGCAACACAACACAGGTGCTCAACAAACAGTTGAAGAGTGCATCCAGGCAGAGAATTTTCTTTATTATTTATTCATAATAATTAAGAAATTGGCAGTTAATCTCTTAGTCAACCAGACACTAAAATTTGGAGTTATCTTGGTGTTTTCATTTCTTCTTTATCCCTTGTTATCTAGTCAATCAATATTTAAGCTATTTCTTCCATTCCAGTACCAGAGCTTTTGTTCTGATGCCAGTTGTCATATGTTTGCAATATTTAAACAGTAATTTAACTAGTATCGTAAGCTCTAGTAAGTGATACATAAGTGGTAAGAAAATTCAAAATCTAATGTAAATTGCTTTCCCACCCCATCTCTCACTTCATAGGAAACCACGATCATCAGTTTCTTGTCTATTTTTTCGGAGAATTCTCCGTATCTATCTGTGTGCATGTGTGTGTGTACAGATGTGTATAGGAAGCCCCCATATTTTTTCCTTAAAAGTGGTAGAATATTCTATACAGATCATTTTGCACCTTGCTTTTTAAACTTAATAATATGTCTAGGAGATTATACTGAATCTGAATCTTTTTTTTTTTTTGTGAAGAATCTTTGCCTCTTTTTCAATTTTTTATTTGTGTGTATATGTATATATGTGTGTGTATATATATGTACACACATGCATACACACACATATATATTGTAAATTTACTATTTTAGCTAATTTTAAGTGTACAATTTAGTCACATTAAGTACACTCACATGTTGCGTAACCATCACCACTACTCACTTCCAGAACTTTTTCATTATCCCAAGCAGAAACTCTGTACCCGTTGAACAATAACTCTCAATTTCTTCCTTCCTTTAGTCCTCTATTCTACTTTCTGTTTCTATAAACTTATTTATTCTAGTACCTCATTAAGGTGAAATCACATAATATTTGTCTTTTTTTGGCTTATTTCACTTATCATGTTTTCAAGGTTATACATTATAACATATGCTATATATGATAGCATGTATCAGAATTTTATTCCTTTCTATGAATAATATTTCATGGTATGTATATACCACATTGTGTTTATCCATCCATCTGTTGATGCATGTTTGGGTTGTTTCCACCTCTTGGTTGTTGTAAATAATACTGCTATGAACATTGGTGTACAAGTATCTTACTGAGTCCCTGCTTTCAATTCTTTTGTGTGTATACCTACGAGAAAATTGCTGGATTATGTGGTAATTTTATGCTTAACTTTTTGAAGAACTGCCAAACTATCTTCCAGAGTGACTATAACATCTAACATTCGTACCAGCAATGCATGAAGTTTCCAATTTCTCCACATCCTCATCAACACTTGTTATTTTTTTTTTCATTAGCCATATGAATAAATGTGAAGTGATATCCTCTTGCGGTTTTGGTTTGAATTTCCTTAATGACTAATAACACTGAACATCTTTTAATGTGCTTGTTAGTTATTTGCATGTACTTTATTCTTTCAAAATATTTTATATATGTTTGTGTTGGAGAGTATGTTACTTATAAAGCTTAAAAGTAAAACGAACTCTAGAAAATCCAACACCCAGCCTAAGAAATAGAACAATTACAAATCTGTTCAAGGTCCCTATACTTACGTCCTATATCAGAACCCCTGAGAACCCCTAGCTGCAGAAGAAACTTCTTACCCAAAATGTACGTTTATTATTTTTCTTTTTCTTTCTAGTTTTGCTGCATATAGGTATCTTTTAAAACAATATAATGCTTCATTTTGATTATTTATGAATGTTATTATTCTACCTATATTTTTCTGATATTTCCTTACTGAACATGTTTCTGAGATTCATACATGTGGATGGCTGTAATTATGAGTTACTCATTTTATTTCTATATAGTATTCCTTTGTGTAACATATATCTATTCTTTTTATCAGTTGACATTTGGGTAATTTCTAGTTTTCTTGATATTATAAATCACACTATTATGATCAGTTTTATACAAGTCTTCTGGTACATATGAATAAAATATATCTAGGAGGGGAATTATTGGATCATGAACATGCTTATTCTCAAATTTAGCAGATAACACCAAATTACTTTCAAAGTAATTGTACAAGGTTATACTTCCACCATTATCTCACAATACTTGTATAATACTGATTATAAAACATGATTTTTTAAAAAACCCATATATTTTGTATTGCATACATTATTTGAATAAATTTCTGTTGTTATTCTCATATCTGCTTGGTTTCTGTACATGTTCCCAAAATAAGTTTGAAGATATAATTCTTGTTTGTAGGGTTCTGTATCTGTTCATATATACAAAGAATGAGGGATGCTAAAATATATGATAATGTTTGGTTGATTTTACAGTTTTTGAAGCTAGGTTATTAGGCGCATAATTATTTTAAATTGTTATTTTTACCTGATGAACTGAAACCTCTAATATAATAACTCTCAGTCTCTGGCATCACCTTCTAACTTAAAGTTTATTTTCTCTTATATCTTTGTCATTTTTTTAAATAATAATTATGATGGTGAATTTTAGGTGTCAGCTTGAATGGGCTAAGAGATGTCCAGATAGCTGGTAAAACATTATTTTTGGCTGTGTCTGTGAGGGTGTTTCTGGAAGAGATTAGCATTTGGTTCAGTAGACTGAGTAGAACGAGATCCACCTTCACCAAGGTGGGTGGGCATCATCCAATCCACTAGGAGCTAGAAGGAAACAAAAGAGCAGAGGAAGGGCAAATTAAATTCTTGTTCTCTCTTCTTGAGCTGGGATGTCCATCTTTTCCTGTTCCTGAGAACTCCTGGTTCTTGGGCCTGTGGACTCAGACTGAATGATATCTCTTGTTTTCCTAGTTCAACTCGCAGATGGCAGATTGTGAGACCTCTTGGCTTCCATAACTGTGCCAGCCAACTTCTATAATAACTCTCTTATATATATATCTATCTCTCTATGTATCCCATTAGTTCTGTTTCTATAAAAGAACCTTGAGCAATATAGTAATATGAATATATCAACTTTTTTTTTGTTGTAGTTTTTTTTCAAACTACTCATGTTCTTATGTCATAGGTATTTCTTATAAATAACACATAGCTGGAGTTATTTATTTATTTATTTATTTGCTTATTTATTTAATTTATATCCAGTCTTTTAACTGGAGAGTCACTCCATTTATGTTTATTGTAATTATTGATACATGGATTTATTTATTTTCTGATTGGTTTGCTGCTGTTGAAGAATCAGCAATCTATTTTGCTATTTCCCTGTTGCTAATGTAATTTTTTCCTCTGAATGGTTTTAAGATTTTATCTTTATTTTTGGTATTCTGTAGGGTTTCAGCACAATGTATCTAGATGTAGATTTTTTAAAAAATTATACTGCTTGTGATTTTATGCTTCCTTGATATGATGATTTTTGTTTTATAGCAGTTCTGGAGATATTTTAGCATTATATCTTCCAATATCGTTGCTTTCACATTGTTTCAAATATCTTTTTCTGAAACTCCAAATGAAGTTGATTAGACCTACTACTACAATTCCTATGGCTTGTAATCTCTCATTATTTTCTGTATCTTTGTATGTCTGTGACTTTATTTCTTGATATTCTTAGCTCTGAGCCTTTTGAGTTTTCTGTAGTGTAGATAGAATTATTTCTAAGCTTTTTACAAATAGTGCTCCTAGATTAAGATGGAGTGTAGATTCAGTATCTAACTTTATACTTTCCAATGGTTTTAGCTTTTTAAAAAATTTCTTCTTACACAGTAAACACACTCATTTTGCATTTATTATCTAAACATAAGAATATCAGATATTTTTGTGGTTTTAGGTTTGTTTTGTTTTTTTTTTTTCTGCTTATTCATGCACATGGTGGCTTATCACCTTATGTGTTCTGTGATTTTCTTTTCTAAATTGTGACCTCTTATTTGGTGCAACTCTGTCTGTATGGATTCTTTAAGACTGGCATTGAGGAAGCGTTCTTCTAGAGAGCCGGGGTTTCTCCCTCTACCAGTTGTCTAAGGGCTCTACTGAATAGGGTCGTCCAAAATCTAGTTGTGTCCTCACCTGTTGACATTTTAAAGATTATTGAAACATCACTTTAAATGAAATTCAGTCAGATTATTATTTTGTTTATGTGATAAAAAAATCTTCTTTTAGATAAGTTACCACATTTTTTTTTTTTTGGCAGAGTAGATGTGATTTCAGTGTTACAGAGCTAGTCTTAGATGAAGTACAATATCTTTGGAAAAAATTTTAAAGAATACATTCATAAGTGCTGCATAAGTACTATTTTTTAACCATTCTTTACGTTTAGAAAAATATAATAAATTTTTTCCCTCATAAAATTTTATAATAAAACAAAATAATTTCTAGACACTTTGAAGGCTACTCCTCAATTATTCTTGCTGTATATCCATTTACTCAGTAATTTATGATACTCAAACTAAAAAGTAAGTTTGATATCTTTTTAATACAGACAGTTTTTACAAAAATAGACTGATTTTACTATTTTGTTGGCTTGAAGAGAACTACAACCTAATGTGGGGTAAAATGACTCCAGTATAAGAAGAAAGACTTCAAGGGAAAAACTCTAGGCAACCTCTGTTTTAGAAAACAAGAGAGGGAGGGGACATGTGATGTCATCTTATAAAGAAAATAAATTATAATATCTCTAGTTTCTCTTATATTATGGCTGTGAAGAGTTAGGGGTAGATGAACTAGTTAATTGTTTGTTATTGATCCATATTATAGATGGCAGATTTGTCTGTGGATTTCAAAATTCAGGAAAGTGACCACAGTTAAGCTACATGGGAAAATTAGAAAGCACGGAATGAAAACCTGATTGGTGGCTGTCAGCAAGAGATGTGAGCCAAGAAGGGACACAATGTCTTCAGCCACCATGAAATGAGAGGCATCAATAAACTTGGGTATCTGCAGCTATGTTAGTTGAAGCCCTTTTGCATTAGCTTTATTATTTATGCTATCTCTGTTCTGTTTCATGTATAAGGGGTGTGACTTTTGAGCATTGGGAAGTACTGGTGGGTGACTGGAGAATAGGCAGGGAGTTTGCAACTAGGTTACTTTTTCCTTCCCCTCTGCTTGGAAGAGCTTTTCTGCCAGTAGCTGTATATCCTCATTGTTTCCAGGGCCCTTTGGACAGGCCTGCTATGGTTTCAGCTGCTGTCATTTGATCCTATCCTTTGGGATCTGAGAATACCACCTCTTCCCTTTGTTTTTCAAATCTAGGAAAGGTCATGGCTTTCTAACGTTAATTTCTATTTTCCTCAAATTCTGGATTACCATTGTTAAAGCTGTTAAAATTATACTTATCTTTTTCTCTGGGAATAATGTCAGTACATTCTAATTATCATTTTCTTGTATCAAGGCTTTTGAATTCTCTGCTCCTCCACATTTTACTCTGTTTTTAGAAAAATATATGGAAATTGGTTTGATTCTTTTATAAGACAGGTGATTTGGAATAGGGAAATATCGCACAGTTGTAAAAGAGAATACCATACAGGGGTACCAAAGGAACCAGTACGAGTAGCCAGATAGCAACTAGATCTAGTAAGAATCAGAAATGAGTGTTAGGATGATATGGAGCCAGGAGCCTGGTACCATGCATGAAAAAATGATTTCAGTTATTGATCTGAGAATCAAATGTGGGAAAATATCTTAAATGATTGCCTAAAAAGAGTTTTTTTTGTTTATTTTTTGTTTTTGTGGCCTACTTTCACAGATAAACTGGTATGTTGATGAGAACTCAGCTTAGACACCTTTCTACTCTTCTACTGAGAAGTAGCGGTACCCGCAGGCTACTACAAGTGATGAGTTTTAAGGCAGGTCTTGAGTGTAGGATGATGCTATCCTTGATAATACACAGGGATCCATCTGAATACAAGGCTGGTAGGAGATTGTAGTCCCTATCTGAGCAGCTGGATTCCAGCCACAACTCTGTATTACAGACAGAACACAAATTTTTGATGCACAGCCAATACCTTTATTACATGTTGTCTGTCATGTGAACTAAGGTAGCACTGCTGAAGAATCAAATAAGGATAATTCCTTTTGGAAAGTAAAGTTTTATGTCTAATAAATAATTGCGATACTTCTAAAGTCATGGACCAAGCAGACTAGTCCTGGAATGGAATTGAGATCAAAGGGACAATTTCCAACATCCAAGTAAACATCAAGTACTCTAATCCCTACTACTCACTAGGGTTTTGCTTCAAAGGAGATGGAGCTACACTGCCATGACTCAAATATCATTTCTTCTTTTGCTGTTCTCTTTTAAGTCAAAGGAGTCCCAGGTTTCTCTTTCCCACTTTGCTGTCCTTTTAAATATTGACATTGATATGCTCCAAACTTGATCCATTCAGGCAGTGTAAGACTTGGACTGAAGACTGCCATTTTAGCAGCCAAATTTAGACCCTAGTTTTCTTCTCAACTGGTCACAACAGGAGTTCTGACTACCACACATGCAAGTTCTTACAGGTTATTATGTGCAGGATGAAGCTTTCTAATGTATCTATATGACAGAGATGGCAATCAAGTCCCAGTGGTAAAAACCGGAGGACAGATCAGAAAGCTACAACAAAAGTACAAAAAACTTAGTGAGTTTAACAAAAAGACTGAGGTTTAGTGAAAATGAGGCATGCCACTAACCTTGGGTAGTTTAAACTAGTTTTGGGGCAATAAAAATTAACTAAGATCCCACTAACCAGCAGAGTGAAGCCTTCTAAGTATGGCTCATTCATTGGCTGAAGAACAGAGGGCAACACCTGGAGAATGAAGCCCTGAGAAAGAGGGCAAGTAACACTCTAGAAATTGCTTAATATGATGCGAAATAATTTTAGCATAGATGAGATCTTTAGCTTTCATGATTTTATACAACCAGTTTAGAATAATGCAAATAAACACAATAAAAAGTATCAAATTCCAACAATTGCTTGAGTGTAAGATAAGCTTCTTGTTTGAATTGTTGAATATTTCAACACCTCTTTAAACTGCTGGATGTGTATAGACAAAGCCTGAGAGAACTGTAGTAATTTTTTTCTAAGATGAAGACCCTCTATTTTGTTCATAATTCTCATCTTTGACTCTATGGAGAAAAGGTTAGCTCACTTTCGAATTTTCTTCCCCTCTCCAAATGAGCAGGATAATTAATCATATCTCAACATAATGGAAAAAAAACTTCATAAGTTTAAGTAAACCCATTTTTTAATTTGTCATTTGAATGTATGCAATTGATAATTGCATGTTTGTATTATTTCTAAATTATTACTGCAGTTGAGTAAGTCTCATTGTATTTGATATATGTGTCTTCTATTGTGTCTTAATTTTGTTCTACATAATCTTTGCCTAGCTTCTTGCTGACCAAAAACTAAAGTTAATGTCTCTTCTATCATTTTATACTTCTGTTATCTTTTCTCTTGCTATTTTATTAAATACTATATATAAATACATTACCAAACAACACATATGTTTTCATTAAATTACTTTTTTTCTGAGAAATTAGAAATTCTACAAGTAAAAATTTGAGTACAATAAATTTTTATAAGTTTTTAAGTTATTCCAGTGCTCAGGGACTTCAAGTATTGAAAATTTTTTATGTTTAATTTATTCATTCATCCACCCACCTTGTCCCCTCAAAGATTTAAGCAACCACGTAGCTGTTTAAATGAGTTAGTGCTTTATGCTTTGTTGGGAGGTTTACCTGCATCTGGCAAACATATAACATTTTGGAAGACACCAAATTTTGGCCTGAATTAGTGTCACTTACTCACTGTGGATTTGTTAACAGTCCATTTGGCTTACATTCAAGGTACCAGTATTTATAAGAGGTATACAGATGTGTGCACAGATGCGTTAATAAGATAGTAGACATAACTCCTGTTACAAAGGAGAAGGGGCACCAATTCAAACTGCATAGGTTTTGTTTTCTTCATTTATGATGACAAGAAATGAATTACTATGCCATAACATTATATATGACCTTACCACATAATTTTTTTAAATGTCTTAAATCTTACCATTAGTGCAGATTAGTTAGTGCAGAAAATGAGATCTATAAAACCACTTAAAATAAATGCATAAATGAATTAAGTATGTTAATCTTAGAGTGAAATGTTACCCAGCTTGGCAGAGGTTTGAGTTTGTGTGGCAAGGCAGTGGCAGAATTGAAAACCTCTGGAGAGTATATTTCTAGGAATTTCTAGTCATTCATAAATATCTCTAAAGAATTTTGATGGAAAATTCTAATTATTGTTGTCATTAATGTTAACTGTAATGTCTTTTAAAATCTGCTGTTTAAACATAATTGTCTGTGGTAGACATGTTTCCACTTTGAGAAAAGGGATCTAAATGATAGTTTTTTTTTTAAATAAACTTTTTATTTTAAAATTGTTTTAGACTTACAGGAAAACTGTAAGGATAGTACAGAGTTCCCGTATACCCTGTACTCAGTTTCCTATTATTAACATCTTATATAAGTCTGGGTCATCTGTCATAATGAAAGAACCACTATTGATACATTATTATTAACTAATGGCCATACTTTCGTTTTTACCTATGCCTTTTGTCTATCTAGAATTCCATCCAGGATACTACATTACATTTCATTATCATGTCTTCTTAGGCTCCTCTTGGTTATGACAGTTTCAGTGATTTCCTTGTTTTTGTTGATCTTGACAGTTGTCAGTAGTACTGGTCTAGTATTTTATAAAATGTTCTTCATTTGGAATTTGTCCAGTTTTTTTTACTATTATACTGGAATTAAGACTCTTTATGAGGGAGACAATGGTAATAAAGTGCAATTCTCATCATAACTTATTAAGAGTACCTCATATCCGCATGTGATCACAGTTGATGTTAACCCTGGTACCTGGCTGAGATAGTGTTTGGTAGGTTTCTCCACTGCAAAATTATTTTTCCCCTCTTTTCAGACTTTAGTCTTTAGAAGAAAGTCACCATGCACAGTATACATGTAAGGAGTGGAGAATGATACTTCCTTTTCTTAAGAGTGAAGTATCTGGTAAAGTATCTATATAAATTATTTCTAATTATTCTGCATGAGTTATTTATCTAGTCTTCCCCATTTATGTATTTATTCAATCATTTGTTTATATATGTATTAATTTATGCATATTTATTTTATACTTTGGGTTATAATTCAATACAATTTTACTTGTTATTCAAAGGTGCATTTTGTGTATTTCCTGCCCCAGTCCTAGAATAAGCCATTTCTCCAAGGAAACTTAGTTTTCTTTGTTGGAGAATTGTACCAGAAACCAAGATCTGCATACTAGGTAGCTCATTGCTACTGAGGCATTATTTCCTTTAGGTCTTCCCAATTGACAGAGGAAAATATATGTGTGTATACTAATTTGTGTATCCATAACCATAAATATTGCTATATGTAACCATTTGTATCTATTGTAACCTAAACTTCATGATGTCTAGAGCTCCAATTCACTACCACACAAATCATTCTAGCCTTTTCTCATTGTTTGTAACCTCTTGCTCCAACCATGAGAAACCTGGCTTCTACCATGGCCATTTATTTACCTAATACTATATAGGTGTTGTGGTTTCAGAATTATTAACATGTATCCCCATGGGAAAAACTTCCTCACTTCAGTACAGTGTTTATGTGCAATTCCGTTGTCTCTAGTCTTGTGAGTGATAAATATTTAGCTAAGGAGATTTGTAAGCAAAGTGTTGAATGTCTGGCCTGATTTCTCTTTACTGCTTATAGTAAAATGTGAGAGGACAGAGATAAAGTGAAGGAACTGTTAAGCAAAAAGGAACCAGAACTTCAAGGTCTGGAAGGTTCTCAGCCTATTCATATTGCAAATAAAATGAGAAAGCTTGTTCTGGAGAGGACACCAAGGGTGTGGCTGGATAATCACTCCATAAAGATATGACCCATGATTCCATTCTAATCAACAATCTCAGCAGAAGCCAGGAATACAGAGGGGATCACAGCAATACAGACACTGCTGGTTTGAACTGAATGGGATAGAGAGAGATAGGAAGAAATAAAGGAAGGCTTTTAGACTTCCAAAATTTATCCAGCTTGGAGAATGTTATATACTGCAAGAAAAGGAAAGAATAATCTTTTGATCAATGCAGAGATCATCAGGGCTTCCACTAGCACTACAGGCCCAAGAGCAAGGCTGTTTTCTTCTTAGTTTCAGAGAGTAGGCCCACATCCTTGGTTTCTTTACCCTATGAGCCATGGGGATAAAGCTGCTGCCCCGGTAGGACTGAAGGGCAAATCATTGGATCCAAGAGAGTTATTCTCCAGCCTTAAGATCTATTGGAATTTGCTGTGCTAGATCTCCAACTTCCCTAGGAACTGTCCTTCATCTTTCTTTCCTATTTCTCCCTTTAGAAATGAGAATGCCTAGCCTATACCTTTCCCATGACTGTATTTTGGAAGTACATGACTTGTCTGGTTTTACAAGTTCACAGTTGGAGAGAAATTGTGCCTCAGGATGAATCATATCTAGTCTCACCCATACCTGAGTTCAATATTTTGGACTTTGAATTGATCTGGAATATATTAAAACTTTTAGGGGCTATTGATATAGGGTAAATATGTTTTTCATGTGAGAAGAACATGAATTCAGGGGATGGGTCAGAGGGAAGAATGTTATGATATGAACTGTGTCCCTCTAAAATTTATATGTTGAAGCCCTAACCTCCTATCTGACTCTGTTTGGGAATATAGGCTTTAGAAAGGTAGTTAATATTAAATAAAGTCATAAGAGTGGGGTCCCAATCCGATAAGACTGGTATCTTTATAAGAGAAGCAGAAGACATCAGAGGGCTCTCTTTCTCAACATGGACACAGAAGCAGAGCCCTGTGAAGACACACAGGAAGGTGGTTATTTTTAAGCCAGGAAGAGAACGCTAATCAGAAACTAAATTTTTTTCGGTTCTTTTTTATGATTTCTGTCTTTCCATTGCATTTGATTTATGTTTTTTTCCTGATTTTATTGAGTTGTCTATCTGTGTTCTCTGGAAATGCACTGAACCTTTTAAAAATAATACTTTGAATTCTTTGTCAGGCAATTCATAGTTCTTCCTATTAGAGGGTTTATTACTGAGAAATTATTGTATTCCTTTGATGATATCATGATTTCCTGATTTTTTTTGTGTTCCTTGTAACCTTGGATTTGTGTCTGCTCATTAAAAAAAAGCAGTCACCTCCTCCAGACTTTACATACTAGTTTCAGTAGAGAAAGACGTTCATGTGTGCGTGGGCATGAGAGTACTGACTGGTTGGGATGTGTGGTGGCAACAAGGCCGGAGCATACAGGTTCTGTGGGTACTGGATTCAGGGAAATGGAAGAGCACAAGTTCTGGTAGCAGCATGGCAGCACCTGGTCCAAGGGCACATGTGGGCACTGGGCCAGTGGCTTACAAAATTTTTGAGCCTGGTAGCTGTGAAGTAGCACCAGGTTCGGAGAGTACACAGATATGTTGACTGGGGGGTTAGTGTACAGTGGAACCATTGGGGACGGTGTACAATATCTCTGGTTCCAGAGGCATGTGACAGCTTGGGCTCTTGGCAACTCTAGAAGCTGGGGTTCTCATTGGTGAAGGCTGTGAGAGTGCTTGGCAGTGGGTAGGGCTGCTGGGATCTTCCTGCTCCTCTTTTCCCCCATGGGGCAGGGGAACTCAAGGCTGATGGAATTCATCTTACCACTGAGCTGTGCCAGCCTGGAGGATGGAGTGATGCAGACAAAATGAAACTATTCTTTCTACTCTCCTCTGTGTGGTAATCCTTAGATATTTTGTGCCATTGAATTGCTACAGCTTCTTAACTGGACTCTGGAGTTCTCCCAGAGCTATTTTCTTCCTGGATATTGTTAAATTATTGTTTTGGTAGAGGACAAGGTTTGGGACCTCCTAATTTGCCATCTTGCTGACATTATTCCACCCATTTATTTCTATAACAAGGAATCCTATGGCAAGACATTTTGCTGTGTTTCATCATACAATTATTTCCTTAGTCAGAAGTTATGCCATGTGAGAGACTGCAATGATGAATAAGGAATTCCACCAATTTAGTGTTGCCAGACATTTGAGCAAAGAAAGTAAATTTGTATGCAGAATACCTATCTATTTCTATGACAAAAATGGTTGCTCCCTTCCGACTGAAAGATTTCATTCTTAGCTTCTGCTTACCTTGGGAATGGTTTTAAATCAAGGGCTCAAGTTTAGCCTTTGTTGCTGGCAGTTTGGTCGCTCTCCCTGATCCATTGCTCTGTATATGTGCCTATTGAGCAGGGACCAGTAGGAACGAATTTGAGTCTTACTAAGTTCCTGGAAGTATTGAGCGATTGTGAGGGGATGCTGAGAACTGGCCTCTCTTGTGACATAATTGCCAAAAAAAATTATTTAAAGTTGGTAAACTCTTTGTAGAGCATTTAGAAAATGAAATATATTTCTGGTATATTTAGAAAATATACCAGAAAGCATATAGGAAAAAAGCATATGGTTCGATAAGGGCAAAGCATTTATCTATACATTGTTGGATAGGTTTTTAAAAATCGTGAAAAGAAACCCTAGATTTTAAAATAATTATTCCCCAAAGCTACTATTTTACCTATATTTTAAATCTAAGGCCTTAACTGTTAAAGAGATGGTTCACTTAATTATACCTATGAGTGCAGGCATGGGCATCTGCTGAGCGCTGCTTAAAAATTGATAATGAGCAGCAAATCAAAGGATTCAGACAGGCTAATGTTAACATCATCATTAAAATGAACAGAAAGATTACACTGATCAAATATAAAAAAGTACTTAAAACATTGAATCCATGGGTTTTTCTGCAAATTATTACCTCAGAAGGCTATGTGATCTTCTCTGCTTTTCAGTTAATTGTCAGCACTCATATGATTTTATTGCTACATTACAGTTTAAGATTTAGGTTTAGGGATTAAAATAGCAGCTTGTTTAAAAGGAACGAGGCCTATTCTCTAACCAATTTTTCCCATTTTGATGTTTAGGCTTTAAGGCTTTGAAATATCTTAGAACCCTTAAATAGACACTCCTCAAAAAGAACTCTGACAACACATCTGTGAAAAATGTTAGCATACTTCAAATGACCTTTCACATTGGTCATCTTTCCATTGTCATTGTTATTTAACATTATTCTTTTAGTTCTGGCTAAGGCAATAAGCTGTGAAATGGAAATAAACTATAACTAATAGAATCAAGAGATAAAACATTATCACTCTTTCACTATAATATTCTAATTTCACAAATGAAGAAATTTAGCACAAAGGAATCAGTTGGCTCAAATAAGTTTTAACAGCTCATTAGTGAAAAAGTTGAGTGAATAGAGCTAAGGTTCAGGAAAAATGGCTGAGACAGACTTTTTATATGTGGCTTATAATACATAGAGATGATGTACAAAAGAAATAATTTAACCTTCATTTATTTGTTTGTCTAATAAATTTCTTTTGAGTGCCTACTTATGTAAGAGAACACTGTGCTAGGCTCTGGGGAGAGAGAAAGAGCCTAGGCAAATGCTTTCCATCCTGTTTTTAAGTGGCCTTCACTCCAGACGGTTATAGATGTTTCAGATGTTTTACCAAAATTAATTACTATTGTGATAAATACTTATCGAGTGCTAGTAGCATACGAGAAAGGGGGACCTCACTTTCTTTAGTGAATCAGAGTGAGAAAACAAAGCACAATCCCTTAAACATTTGGGGAATCAGATATTTATTTTTGCTTATTTGTTTACCTTATTCTTCAAAATAGAGAAAATGATGCAAATGTTACATTTAGATAAACTGGTGGTAATGGAGAAAAATTATATGGTAAGTTTTTAAACTATCATTGCGTAAAAAGCATGCCAAAAGTAAATTGCTGATTTATGATGTTTTGGGCAGCAAAGGTTTGCTTTTCTCATCATAGCTCTTTCAGGAATGATCTCCTAAGTCACATGTCTTAAATAGCATGCAAGCTTAGGCCTCAGGTCACATGCTGAATCCTGGCATTATTGTGTAAGCCATCAATGACAACACGCTGACCTTAGACAGCACTTCATAGGACATGGCATAACCCCCTGTTGCAGTTCTTGTCCTTGGGCAAGAGATGGACATGTCTGAAAAATCAGATAAGATAGATGGCAATTTGTTTAGATTCCAGCTGCTTTATCACTGTCACTGAGGGTCAAGAATTTGGATGCTTGAGCAAAGACATACTGGCAATGTTTATATAAACCCACAATAATCCTACCTGTGATGGTACCAAAGCATCTCTTCCTCTCCTGATACAGAAAAAAAAAAAATGCTAGTAATGTGGATAATCAAGATTTAGGTATCTGCCAGAAATAGTTAAAATGCTCTGAAAAATTAATAACGAATGCTATAATGCTACAAAGCAACTATTCAGCAAAGTAGTAGTGGCATTTTATTTTTAAAATAAATTTTAATAGCAGCTTTCTCAAAAAAAAAAAAGCTTCATATAAATGAGAGACAAATGTAACTTCCAGAAAATTGGATAGTTATACACTTAATTTGTTTAAATATCTGTATAGCTACATTTTATAGAGTTAGCTGATTGGTTTATATAAGTCACTAGATGGCAGTACCAACTAGTTAGTATGATATTTCAGTTCAGATTCAGGTGATTTTCAAATACCAAAATAAAAAAGGAGGGTAGAAAACGAGGTTTATTCAATGGCGACTCTGGGCGAGTGTATCCCTTAAAATGGGAAGACAGTCTTCTGAAGTAATACTGAAGCAGTGATAAGATCTCAGAGTTATAGAAGTGCTAGAAATTTCCAAATTTCATACATAGTCTCAGCAGATAGAATAATACTTTTTGTTTGGTGCGTTACAGTTTATAAGAGATTTTTCAAAAATATTTTTCTCATTTAATTCTCACATCAGCCTTGGGATTTGGGCAAGGCCAATATGATTATACTCATTTTACCAAAGGCTACAGAGTCTCCTTAGGCCAGTAGCTCTAAAGCACTAAGGCTCCTGCCAACAGATAAAGAGCTCAGGAGCATTTCTCTGTATCTTCCTTATAAAAAATCTTATTGTTTTGTTTTTCCCTTCTCTATTACATTTGTTATGAATTCGAATTTCACAGTAGAAGAAATAATTTAAATATTTTTTATAACCTAGAAAAATAATTTATTGTTATAAATTATGTTAATTTAAATGCAGCCCTCTTTTAATTGAGCAATATCTAGCAAAAGAAGCACCTGCATCTGTTTTCTTCCCAGCCAGCTTAAGTGAACTCACCAGTTATTAAGTGCCTACTGTAAGCCAGGTAGCATTTTAACTATTAGTGGTGGGTGATAAGGTAAATGGAAGGCCTTTGAGCAGCTCATGATCTTGCCAAGAGAAGAGGCAGGAAAATTCTGACAGTAACACGATGTGATAAGTGTAATGTTAACAGTTTGAGCAAAATGCTAGGAAGCATAGATGCCTGAACGATTAATCCTGCCTAGGGGGGAAGCTTCTCTGAACTGCCAACATAAAAGAGCATGGGTGGGGAAGAAATCAATGCTCTGATTTTAAGCCTTTTATTCTGCCTTCAAGAAATATAGGGCAAGGCAATGTTCAGAAAATAAATACTATAAGATTTTAACTTATAGAGTGAGATTCACCTAGTTTTGGAAGTTGCTCCAAGGTAATTAAATACATATTGGAAACTATATTAATTCTAAATGGAAACTTGTGACTTGAAATCCTTGTTGTCTTCTCATAGATATGATGCCTGTAGCACATAACACATTCATCGTATTGAACCAAACGGTAGATACTACTCGCACACTTGAGTCCAAATCTACAAACCTAGATAAGTGGTATGCTGGTGAGCATTGAATAACTAGCTCTTCTATAAACAAAATATTTGACGTGTAGCATTTGCCCATTTCTGTGTTGTATATATACGCATCATGGTCAATTTCAGATTACCAATATAATGTCACCAAATGCGGTGGTGGAAAGTGTTGTGAACAGTAGACTTTCATGAACCAGTACAAGCCAGTCTGAGCAGGTAGGAGCTCTAGAACCCAGTGCCTAGACTCATACTCATGGCCTGAAAGAAGCACTCAGTCAGCAATTCTGATTCTGGCATTGTCACTGAAAAGCTGCGTGAACTCAGGCAATCACTTAAACTCTGACATTTAATTTGTTTAAAATCTATTGAGCACTTGTGCTAAGTGGTATGTCAAATACTTTACTGACATGTTTGGGATACTCTTTACAGTTCTGAAAGGTAGACCTGATTGTGCCCATTTTACGGATGAGAAACTGAAGCTCATGGGCATTAAATGATTTCTTTCTTGATGCAATAATGAATACAAGAAATATAAAACTTGAAGAACTATGATGTTGTTAGAATAAATTAAAACATCTAAGCTCTATTCAAGCAATAAGAGCTATAGGAAGATTTATTTTAGGAAAGATATTTGCTGCATAGTACTCTTTAATTCTAGATCCATCCTCATTTGCTCTGTAAATTTTGCCATTTCTTGGGAATCCAGGAAGTGTTGTCTAAAGACCAGTTTGTTGAAATGTTTGCCTTTATTTGAAATGTTCTGAAAAGTTTAATTTTTTTGTTATTGCTCATAAAATACTAAAATTAAGACGAGTTTAATTTTGTTTATAATGTAACATTTATTCATTTAAAAATACAGTGGGTACAATGAATAAAATAAAATAGAAAACATTATAATTTCCTCATCAGATAACCTGGCTGCTGTTAAAAAAGCTATTAAAGTATAGAAATAAAAATTGTGAACAGTACAGAAAGATACAAAATAAAATACAACAACCACTCTGCTTTTCGCACATTTTTTTCTCCCCATAGAAATGCTATTTACTATTCAGTCTCTCTTTCTCTCTCCTTTTGTGTGTGTGTTTGTGTATATTATATATATAGATCTATAAATATACTTATATATTTATATTCATACTTATTTGTATATAATTTTATTTATATATTTATTTTTATGTATTATATGTTATGCTATATGCTATTTGTTATATATTATACATTACAATGTTATATATTATAATATATATAATTTATATATTATGTATAATATAATATATAGATACATATTTATATGTTTATTTACATATAAATATATAAATATAAATAAAATATAAAATATATAATATATAAATATATTTATTTGTCTAAATGTTTATTCATATAGAAATATATTTATTTATATTTTCATTTGTATTTTTATTATATTTATGTATACTTATATATAAATATTTATATATATATATAATCATTTCATTGTGATGAGAACATGTTTGAATGTTTTCAGTACTTTTAAATTTACTGAGGCTTGTTTTATAGCCTAACATATAGTCTATGCTGTAGAATAGTCAATAGTGCACTTGAGAAGAATGATGTTCTGCTCTTGTTGGGTGGAGTGTTTTATGGATGTCTATTAGGTCTAGTTGGTTTATAGTGTTGTTTGAGTCTTCTGCCTAGTTGTTCTATCCATTATTGCAAGTGGAGTATTGAAGTCACCAATTCTACAGTTGAATTGTCTACATCTTTAAATGACAGTTTTTGCTTTATGTATTTTGGGGCTCATTTCTTAGATCTATGAATGTTTCCAATGTTGTATCTTCCTGTAGATTGACCCTTTTATCATAAAATGTCTCTATTTGTAGTAATGTTTTGTTGTTTCAAAGTCTGTTTTGTCAGATATTAGTAGAAATCTTCCAATTTTATTTGATCACTGGTCGAATCTTTTTATCTTTTCACTTTCATCCTATTTGTATCTTTGAACTATAAATATTTCTCTCATAGATAGCATTTAGTTGAATTTTGCTCTTTTATCCAACCTGATGATCTCAGCCGTTTGATTGGGTTGTGTAATGCATTCACAGATAATGTTCATGTAGTTCGTTTTATGTCTGTTGTTTTGCCTTTTGTTTTCTATGTCTTATGTCTTTTTGATTTCACTGTTTCTAGCCTCTATTTTCTTTTGTGTTAATGAATATTTTCCAGTGTAACATTTTAATTCCTTTAATAAAATGTTACACTATTTTCTTGGTGGTGGCTCTAAGATTTATGGTACATTATGATACATCCTAATTTATCAGAATCTACTTCAGACTTATACTGACTTAATTCCACTGAGATATAGAAATTTTAATCCTTTATAGCTCTATCCCCCCTTTTTTGTACCATTATTATTATTACATATATTATATCTCTGTATGCTACAAATCCAACAAAAATTTTTATAATTGTTACTTTATATAATTTTATGAATTTTAAAGGAGTTGAGAGAAGAAGTAGAGCAAGAATATATTTTTAGAGTTTATTATGTTAATCTTTTCAAATACCATTTCTGGTTCTCTTACTTGTTCCTGTGGATTCAAGTTATCAACTGGTTTTATTTCCTCACTTCAAAACAGCTTTACTCCCACACATTCTTTGTGTTGTTATTGTCAAATGTATTTCTAAATGTTATAGGCCCAATGGCACAATTATATACATATTATTTTATGCATTTGCTTTTTAAATCAATTAGGAAAAGAAAAGAGAAAAATGTGCAATTATACTGTATTTTATTATTATATCATTATTTTTACTGCATTTTTTGTTTATTATATGTAGATTTGAATTACTCTCGTGTCACTTACCTTCAGCCAAAACAAAGTTGTTCAGTACTTTTTATAGGGTGAGTCTGCTAGCAACAGATTTTCTATTTTTGTTTTTCTGGGAATGACTTCATTTTCACTTCATTTTTGAATAATAATTTTGCTAAATATAAGATACTTGGCTGATAGTTTTTTCTTGCAGCCCTTCAATGTGTTATCACACTGTTTTCTGGCCTCCATTGTTTCTGATGTGAGGTCAGCTTTTAGCTTACTAGGGTTCCCTTGCTTGTGATGAGTATTTTTCTCTTACTGTTTTCAAGATTTCCTTTATCTCTTTGCCTTTCAACATTATCACTACAATACGTCTGGATGTAGATCTCTTCCATTTTGATTATTGAGCTTCTTGGATGTGTAATATTTTTCATCAGACTTGAGAATTTTTCTGCCATTACTTCTTCAAATATTTTTTCTGCTCCAGTCACTCTCTCCTCTTCTCTGGCACTCTCATTATGCAAATGTTGATGCACTTGATATTGTTCTCTAATTCTCCAAGACTATTAATTTTTCTTCATCACTTTATCTCTATTTTTGAGATAATTCTACAAGTTTGTTCATTCTTTTCTCTGCCAGATCAAATCTAATGTTGAGCTTCTACAATAAAATTTTAATTTCAGCTATGTATTTTTAATATTTTATATGATTTCTATCTCTTTATTGATGTCTCTAATCAGATGTTGTCTTCATAGCTCTCTTATTTAAGTATGGTTTCCTTTAATTCTTTGAATGTATTAGTAACAGCTGCTTTGAAATCTTTATTTGCTAAGTTGGATATATGGATCCTGTTAAAAACAGATTCTGTTGCCTGCTTTTTTTTTCTGCTCAAAGATAACAGTTTCCTGTTTTTTTTTTGTTTTTTTTTTTTTTGCATGTCAATTTTTTGTTGAAATCTGGACATTTTAGATACTATGTTATAATAATTCTAGAAATGTATCTTCTGAGGCTTTTTGTTGTTGTTTACTGATTACATATTTCAGTGATTTGGCTGGGTTATTTTAGTGAAGTTGATCTTTCCATCAACGTTCATTTTCTGATGTCACTCCTCAGAGTATGGAGGCTTGGACATGTGCAGTCACCCCGGGAAGAAACTAGTTTACCAGAGCTCTCTCTGTCATTTTCTCTGATAACTCTATTGAGCCATTTGTCTCTGTTGGTATTACACCTATCTGTTAGCCTGCACTCATTTAATGTTACTTGCTTTATTGTTTTTGATAATGTACTAGGCATAAATCACTTCACACTCTGATCTAATTAAACTCGGTCTTCTTTCTAGGGGTAGCCTTTGAGGTCTTCTTTGTGGTTTATACCAGTCCCAGGGAGGCAGGTGGAATTCTCCTTAGCTATCTCTTCCTGGTTATCTATGGCAAACTTTTATTGGTGCACAGTTCAGCTCCTTGCTCTCATGGAGCTACCAGGCCCATCTACATTGCTTATCACCGAAATCTCCATCATTGATGATTCACTCAAACTTGATGTTTCTCACATCCTGTTTCAAATAAAGTCAATTCCCATGGAGAAAGATTTAGAACTTTGTTTTAATGGTCTGCTTTTGTCCCTGAGCAAGACCTATATACCACTGTTCCAGAGCTGGAAGCAGAGTCAGTGGCCACATTTCTCAGAGTGGCATGCCTGCTTCATGAGCTGGGTACTAAGTGGGGATCTTCTTGGAGTGAAACCTCCACCCTACATGTTAACTGGGGCAAGGATGATCAGAACCACAGTATTCTCAGCCTGCTGCATCTGCAATAGAGCTTCTGACTTACAAGCGACAGCTGTATAGTGGAAAGGGTCCCTTGATCTCTTGTCTGTACTCATCTGAATTTAGCCCCTGTAACACAGAGCTAGTGGGGATAAGAAATGCTGTGGGCTTGACCCTCTCTGGGAGACAATGCAGTCTTGGACTAGGGGTTGAAGGAGAGGATTCCCCACCACCTTAACCATGGCCGTACGAAGTGGGGCTTCTACTCCACTCTGGTGGGAGGACGGGGAGTGGGGTCATAGCTCAAGTGTCACATACTCTAGCTGTACTTACCAAGATGTAATACATTCTATTAAGTGAATTTTAGAATAATTTAGACAGACTTTAAATAGTATTAAAAATAATAATTTTTACAAGTTATGGTTGTATTGCAGTTAAGAGGGCCCATAGAGCTCCTCACATTACCATCCTGGATGCTGATTCCTCACATGATATTCAACAAGTAATAGAAGTTGAAACTTACTGAATGGTTAGTGTAGCCAGAGAGAAGTCCAGGAATTTTATATGTTTTAACACATTGGATTTTTACCTCAAAATTATAAAGTAGTTACTATATAGTCCCCTTTTTTATAGATAAAGAAACTAAGGAACACAGAGTTTAAGCAGCTTACACAAGCTAATAAATAAAGATCAGGATTTGAACCTAAGCTGTCTGGCTCCTAAGCCCAAGATCATGTTATGCTATTTACCATCATTGCTCAAAAAATAAAAAGCCTCAAATTGGCTGACACTCTGCTCATAATCACACTGAATCCCTTCATATTATAATTAAGTTCTCCCACAGAATAATGGTTTTTAAAATGACTTTTACTGCTCCTGACCTACTCAGAAATTAGAATTTAAAAATATATACAAAAAGTCTTGCTTCCTTTATTTTATCTTATTCTTCCCAGCCCACACAAAGAGTCACATATGTGGTTTGTTTTCTTCTTTAGCATCCATAGCTGAACCACCTTCCACTTACATTGGTAGAGCTTCTTCTAGTGGTGGATAAGTCCAATTCTAAATCTTTCTTGTATCTTATCTAAAAATTCCATTAGGTCAACAGGTTACCACACACTTCGGAATCATATTTTTTTCAATAGCTTACTTGCTAACTACCACTTCTTTTAAAAAATGGCATTTCAAAGTTGAAGCAATGTTCTTGAAGTCTAAAAAAATTTTTAATAAAAACTCATATTAAAGGCTATGAATTGAATTGTGTGTTCTCCCCACCGCAACCTTGATTTATATGTTGAACCTTATCCTCCACTGTGACTATATTTGGAAATAAGGCCTTTAAGGAGTTAAGGTTAAATAAGGCCACAAGAGTGGACATCTTTCTAATAAAATTGATGTCCTTAAAGAAAACAATACCAGAGATTACTTTCTCTCTCCATGTACACAAAGTGAAGAGGTAATAGGAGGACCCAATGAGAAGATTGCCATCTACAAATCAGAAAGGGAGGCCTCACTGGAAACTAACCCTGACAGCAACTTGGTCTTGGCCTTCTAGCCTCCAGAATTGTGAGAAAATAAATTTCTGGTATTTAGCTGTGGTATTTTGTTATGTCAGTCCTAGCAGACAAATTCATTAAACTTCTCCATATTATTTGAAAGAAATTAGAAAGAGAACTAAAAGAAAAAAAAAAGAGAAAGCTTTTTTGTTTGTTTGTTTTAGCTTATTTGGGCTATCTTTTAAATCTATTTGTTTAAAGTCTACACTTATGAACTTAAAATTTATTTGAATGAACCCATTGTTAAGGAACTTATACCTACATGGGGAGGGGTGCGAAAGCCTAGTGTCAGACAGATAGCCTTCTCGGTAAAGCAACATCCAAACCCTACTACTGTAAAAGTGTAAAAGTACATTTCAATAACATCTTCCTTATTCACATCTCCCCTCTTTCTTCAGCCACGACTACTTTGAAAAATATGTTATTATGGATTAATGATATCAATTCCTCAGTAAGCTAGTCCCAAGAACAGGACAGAGAGTGATATCTTCAGGCGCCAGCTGCCTAGGAGAAAATAGCTCCCAAGGCTCCCCAGAAGAGAAACAAAAACAATATTGCCACTGCAGTACAGAAAACCAAACTGTCCACTTAGACACTAACAGCCAACATCTGCTTCTGTAATCTGCTTGCTTGCATAATCAAAGCCCACCAATGCATAGTTTTGGGCTATATAAGCTGACATCTATGGAGGCTCGGGGCTGATTCTCTAGTGGGGAAAGTCAGTCACCGGCTGGCTAACAAAGGCTCATAATTAATCTCAATTGGCTCCATGGGTCTTAGATTTGAACACGCCACAACATTACCTTATGGGAAAATCAAAGTGTTTATGGTGGTATTTCCTCCAATCTCTGTTTTCCTGAAGTTAAATTTTCTTTTTAGGGCCTGCATCTGAAGGTTCTATTAAGGGCATAGCCTGCACACTGGTGAGAACAAATAAAAAAGCCAATATTTTGGCCTTTCTTTTGCTTTGAAATTCCCAATTTCTATTCTTCACCTATTATTTATAGAACTCCAGACGAATCCTAAGGCTTTTTTTATCCTTGTGTCTGTTGACCTTTCCCAAGTCTGAACTTTCAAATGTCATAGGAATTACAATGTCTCATGCCATTGATTCTTCCACAAAAAGCTAACTTTTCATAGTTTCATAGTCTCCCAGGTTCTAATAACTTCTCTTATTATTATGTCAGTGCACACATCCCTGTGGCTTCCAATTTTCTGCCATGACATGACCCAAGCAATCCTCTGAATTTGGCTCTTAGTTCTGGATGAAAATAAAACATGCAGGGAAAACACTGAGGTCTGCCTCAAAGAAACTGTTCTATCTTCGAATGACAAACATCACCACTTCTGTCTTGGTACATCTTTGGGAAGAGCTAGAGGAATTCTGAACTCCCTCCTGAGTATTTGACTGTCCTTTACTAGACTATAAGTAAATGCAACCTAAAGTCAGGCATGGTGTTTTTTTGTTTGTTTGTTTGTTATAGATATTTGCAACACCTAACACATTTCTAGACATATTGTAGAGACCAAAAATATTTGTTGAGTAAATGAATGAGCCATATACTCAGTCTCCAGGTAATCACAGTGTGGTGACAAGACTAAGGACATGAATAATTTAAGTAAGGGGTGAAAAGAAGTAACCAAATATAGTTTTCTAAGGTACCAGGGGAACCACTTTCAGTAATATGCCTTTCTCCACTTTTCTAATAGACTTTGGTGGAGAGTGTGGATCTCTTGGGTTCAAGCGTTGGTCTTGTCACATATAAGCTTTGTGATTCTGTGCTCTCTGGACCTGAGTTTCTTTTGAAATAAACTAGTTTTAATAATTCTGTTTTAAAAAAACAAAATAGTGCCTGTAGAAATACGTTGTGCACCAAAAAATATGATATGGTACTAACATTATATAGCACTGTGGTAATGTCGCAAATATCACAGTGCTCCCTCTCTACTGTTGAAAGATCTGGTAAAATGAATTTCTTTTATGAATATTTAAATATCTATTTGTACTGTACTTATACACACACATATCACAACATCTGGTGATTAATAGTTAAATAAAATTAATGAGGCCTTCCATTTTTATTAGTTACATAGTCTTCCAGTGAAAGCAATAGCTTTTTTCCAAAACATCTCTATTTTCTATTTCCCTTAAGTTCCAGGTTTCCCTGGTTGACCTTGCTTTGAACTGTGCTCCCTTGTAGATAAAGGGAAAGTATTTAGCTTGTTTTAAAGGCACTAACCTTCCCCTATGCATCTCATTGCAAGACTGCCATCCATCCCTGCTGTGCTTGCTGTAAATCAGAGGACCGTATGCTTTGATGTTTACTCTTTTTTATTTCTTTATTTCTTTTTTGTTTATAATACCAAATATTCTAACTCTGTGTGTGTGTATGTGTGTGTGTGTGAGAGAGAGAGAGAGAGAGAGAGAGAGAGATGTGTGACAAGCTTGCTTCTATAGTGCATGCTAATGACTTTCTTAGCCATGGGCATTTTATTATAGTAGTACCATGTTGAAATTGAGAAATAATTTATACTCTATCATGCCCTGGCAAAATCCATTTCTACTGATATGGAAATAGTGTAGAATTGGACATTTTCTTGTGACATGTTACTTAATAAATTATAAACATAATCCTATTGGGCCAACAGTGGTACATAAATGACAACATAAATGACCATTTGCCATATCAGGTAGCTTATGGTTCAACATGAATATTTATTATGATTTAATATGAATGCTTACTATTTAGTATAAAAGGTTGTATATGTTATTACCAGTAAAATTAAGGATGTGTTGGTGATTTTAACATTTAAAAGTCAGAGTTTAATAACCTCACTAGGATCTTCATATTCTAAATGATTGATTTGAAACTTCATAGTTTTCAAGAGGTAACTAGCAAACATATTTCAATTGAATTAAACTACACAGAAAATGAATCTTTAGACACCATCTGGCTATTTATCAAAACATAAATAAGAACATTTTCACACTTACTGTTTCACATGAACAGAACAAAAAGTAAAAATTCCTTTTCTTAATATAGTAACTAAAAATATTATATGCTGATTATTATTCTTACTTTTAAAATTCTTTCTTCTTCATTTAATCACAAGTGTTATTTAACAATTATTAGCATCCAAGAAACTATCTTAAAATTCTCTAGCTCATTTACCCCATATTCCAGATGGGGAAACACTGGCCTGAGAAGCAACTTGTACATGTGTTTATGATAGTCAGGTGGTAGCACCCTGAAATCGAGCTTTTTGGGCTTCTTGCATATGCTACACTGCACTTCCATTGTATTGAAAAAAGAAGTAGATTGGGCAATGTTACAAGTCTCTTCGATCTGGAAACCTGACCAATTTTTAAGTGATTTGTATGTGTTCATGGGTGGCTCAATATATACAAGGGGGGAAAAAACATGTGTAAAGCACCTTATAAACAACTTTTCACATTCAACATATTCTTAAATTCTCATAACCATATGCACATTTTCCTGGTGAGGAAATTTAAGCTCAGAGCAGTTTAATAAATTGTTTGCAGTCAGATAGCAAGTAAATAGCAGTGCTCTGACTTAGTTATAGAACTACTGATTACAGAGATGGTACTCTTTCTACTGTACCATTTTTTTGTGTCATAATCCAGAGCCATTAATAAATTTAGTGTTTGTTGGCCTTGGAGACTAAAGGTTTTTTGGTAGAATGTTGAAAAGAGTCCATATTTCCATGTAAAAACATGTGAAAAATAATCTGAGCCTCTTCTCTTATGTTCCAGATCCTTGAGTTACATGTGCTGATCAGGAGTTATAGGGAGTGAAAATATTATGAACGTATGAGGTTTATCCTGAGTTGGGGGAGGATGTGTACTTTAACTAAAGCTTCAGAAAAATAGCTGAAGAAATTGCAAGGAGTTTATTCACTGTGATTATTTAAATTTGCTTTCTTAAACTGTAAAGACTTTGAATACAGTAGTTAAAAGAGTTATCTAAACTACAAATAACAACTGGGCCTCTTAGGCAAAGGAAGACCTAGAGAGAGGGTTAGTGTTAAGATTTCTATCTCATGGCAGGGAAAGAGGTAGAAAAATGAATGTTCAGACCTTTAATGTGAAAACAGTAAGTCTGCATCTACATTAATGTGCACTGGGGTTTGAGTGCCAGAACTTCTGGCTTGGGTCATGGGCCAAGGAGGAGCTAGCTTGGAGGATGGTATATTAACAATCTACTGCTAATTACTACAAAATTTAGAAACTTAAAGAAACACCATTTATTATTTCAAAGTTTCTGTGAGTCAAGAATTCTAAAGCAGCTTGGCTGGATGGTTCTAGTTCAGGGCCTGTAATGAGGTTGTAGTCAAGATGCTGGCTGGAGCTGCAGTCATCTCAAGGCTTGACTGGTGAGGAAGAGACTACTGCGATGGCTCACTCACATGGCTGTTGGCTGGAAGACTCAGCTTCCTATCGTATGGACCTCTCCATAGAGCCACTCGAATGTTTCCAAGGTGTGGCAGTAGGCTTCCCCCAGAATGAGTGAGCTAAGTGAGAGGGCCAAGAGAAAGTTGCAATGCCTTTTCTCTAATCTGGAAGGTCAGACATTGTCGTTTCCGCCACATTCTATTTGTTAGAAATCAGTCACTAAGTCTGGCCCATATTCATGGAAGGGGAATTAGGCTCTGTCATTTTAGAGAGTGACTACAAAAGGATTTTGTGCACTTATGTGAAAATCATCCCAGATATGTTGGACAACGTGTGTGTGTGTGTGTGTGTGTGTGTGTGTGTGTGTGTGTGTGTGTTAATTCTCACTATTAGGAGGTGTCTGAGTCAGCACCATGTTTCAAACCCTCATTTGACATAAAATAAAGTTAAGACCGAGTTTCAATGATTTCACCAAAACTCATGACTGTTAATGAAAGAGATGTGCCAATAGCCCTATTTGTTGGAATCTCAGACTCCTGACTTTTTCCATTTACAAATACATAAACTTTAAAAAAATATATTTTGTCTATTCTTCCTGTGCATTTGGAATGTAGTGGGAGCTTGCTAAATTAGTTTTAAGAAGGCCTAGAAAAGTTAATGATAAGTCTCCAGGGTCAGGCAGCAAGGCAAATGTAGCCAGAAGGAGGAGCAACAATGTCCCTTCTACCCTGTTCTACAAACAAGAGGCATCCAGCAAGGCCCCTCATATAACACATGACCCTAAGGTCACAAACAAAATGTTCACCTTCTCTGTTAAAGCATTTCCTGATTTTACTTCTGCAACAAGTAAAATCGATGGCTCTTTCATCTGTGTTCCCACCATACATTCTTCTGTTTCAGGACCTCTAACACTTCATTACCTCTCTTTTTACATATGTTTCCTCTGCTTTCCAGGACCTGGCTGTGTCTTGCTCATTTTGTATTTCCAGTATCTAGCAGTGTCTAGTTCATGACAGGAACAGTGATAGGCACAACATATAATAACAATGATAACATTGTTTTATGGAATTACTGAGTGCATTTGTCATTAAAAAAATATTTGACATTAATCTGGCACTTAAAAGGAGGCAAGTTGTTTAGTTTAGTATAGGACTATCTACTATGTGATCACAGGTTTCACAAACTTTCTGGCCAGACTATATATTTTTTAAATTAATTCATTGATTGTTAAAATTGAGATATATTTGACATATAACATTGTATAAAATTAAGGTATATTGATACCTTATATAGCAAATCAATATACTGGTACAATATATTGATTTGATACATTTATTTTGCACATAATTGCTATCATAGTGTCATAATTATCATTTCTTATAGTAGTGGGAACAATTAAAATCTAGTCTCTTAGTAAGTTTAATGTTTATAATACAGTTTTGTTTTATATCAGACTATACAGTTTTAAAGGGTTTAGGACAAGTTCTCACATAGAAATCAAACGATATTTATTTATTTTTCATTTTATTTTATTTATTTTTTTAACTAATTGGCTTCTCTGTTAGCTGACAGACATATAGCTATGACACTTGCCCAGCTGAAAGTGACAAAGGCTCCTGTAAATCTCTAAGAAGATGGCACTTCTCTTGACCACCACCAGGTGTCCTCTGTCAGTTATTCTAGCCTGTTTCATATGTTTGCTTGACTTCTTTTATTTCAATAAGATTTTACAAGCAGACATATTTTAATATTTTTTATAATCACCCTTATAACAGGCTGACAAAGGCAGGATTTAAAATTGTGAGCTACTGTGAATGAACTGAAAAGGTGTATGAAGGCCATGAGAGATGTTCAAATTCTGAAAAGAAGCTTTTTGATTATTGTACTTTTTTTTAATTGACATAGTTTTCCCAGAATAGTATGTAATTGCTTTTGGTTTCTCCCTCTTAGAACCAGTCTCTTTCCTCCCCATATTTATATATTTATTCATCTCTAGAGAAGGAAAGGAAAAAAGAACCATCTCCATTTAAACTGAACTGTATCTATTTCATGTTCCTGGCTTTGAAAATTGGCTTTCATGCTATGTGCTTTTCCAGAAATAGAAATAATTGGATACTGCTCTAAGTTAAAATAAAAGTATGTCTAAGTATTTTATAAGAGCAAAGGATGATAAATTGTAGTAAGACTTGGCTACTCATAGGCAAGTGATGCTCAGTAAGCACCTCAAAGTTATGTTTTTAACATTCCATTGAAGTCAATTTTAATTTATGGATTGGAATAGGATCCCACAATTTGTCAAGAATCTCATTTAAGTACATTCACTGAAACCTCATAATCTCAGAGACTATCTTTGGCATAAACTATTTTATAACTCTCTCTCTGTATTCAAATTTCAGCCCTAGAGTCTAATATAAAAATTTTAATTTAAATTAAATCCAGAACTTTCTCAACTTTTCTTTTTCTGTTTCTTCACACCTTACACCTTTAGGATATGCTCTTCCAGGATATGATCTTCCTACCTGATAGAAAACTTCTGTGTCAAGTTCTTCTCTTCTTATTTCTACTTTACTGTTTTTTTTTCCTAAAATGGATTATACTAAATCACAAACAGCTTTTAAAGAAAAGCAAAGCATAAAATTGTATTTGTCATTACCCCTAAATGTTAATGAATTTAATGGGCTATTTTAAATAATATTTGGATTATATATAAATCAGGGAATTAAAAGCATGACTATCCTGGGATAAAAGAGTTGGTATAGAATGTCTCTAAAGATGCATTTTACATATATAACTGGTCAAACAGAGCCATCATTTATTTAGTAGTAAAGACTATTAAAGAATTGCTAGTTAGAGAGCATAATACTCAGATTATTGTAAAGGAACAAAGATTTAGAAATTGTTAAAGAAATGACCAACTAGTTAAGGTGATACATTAAAAAGAAAAAAGAAAAAAACTTCCATGAAGTGATGGATCAAATAAAACCAAATGTAATACAATGTGGTACCCATGCTTAGATCCCACACCTCAAAAAACTTTCTTAGAGGATTCGGGCAATCATAAAGATCCACAGTAGCAAAAGAAAGGAGAAAGAGAAAAGAGGCATAATGAGTAAGAAATTAAGTGAGACAGATGAAGAGATAAATACTCCCACAGAGAAAATGATGATCCATTATAAAAACTCGGGACAACTTCAACAACATTCAAAAAGCAAGATTGGAAGAGAGTTTTAGAAGTCATCTTTTCTTTTTCTGGCCTACACCTTTGTCAGGCAGAGACATTACAAGTTGGGTGGTGAAGGAGACATGTTGAAAGGAACAAAGACCATCTTTAAGAAGTTGGTAAGATTTTTGATGGAAAGTTTGGGGGACCATTTGTGTTGGCCAATGTTGTCTTTGCACTAGTAGTTGGCTTAGATTCTGAAAAGCTTTTCCAAAAGAAAAGAATTAGGAAGATTAAAACCTGTTAACAGCAGGTTTTACTTCTAAGACTTTGAGCTCATATTTTAGGCATAGAAAATAAAAATGAGAAAAAATATTAAGATCTGAAGTTCTTTTCATGATTAAAAATTTGTTTTTCCTATGGTAAACCTTCCTGTGGTAGACCTTTGACAATGTAGGGCAGTATGAAAACCAAAAATAAGGAGGAATCCACCAGAAAACATTTCCTGGACAACCTGCTTTTAAGCATTTTTTGAAATATGGAACACAAAAAGGAGCAGAGAGAAGGATGAGAGATATATGCTATGACTCCAGATGAATCGTCCAACAAACTCCAATATTTATAGAAAAGATATGAGTTCAACCAATCATCTTTTGAAATAAATAACCATATGTATAAAATGGTTAAGTAGAACTCACAGAATTTCCAAGGTGAAAAGAAAATAAGAGATAATCTGATCCAATATCTATTTTTGAATGAAATCCTTTTATTGCATCCTTGGTAATGAAAACCATACTTCATTCGAACATTTTCTTTCAGAGTGAACTCCATACTTCCCCAAACTACCAGTTCCTATTTGGGGGCAAGTCCCGTCATGAAAATGTCTGTCTTGGATTCTGCTATTCTTTATAACTTCTATCTTCCCTAGCTCTGTTCTCTAGATGACATTTCCATTTAAGTAATTTTATCCATATATAGTGTTCTTCCTAAATTTTCTCTTTCCTAGACTAAGTACTCTCAAATCTCACATCTGTTGCCTATATAGTTTCATTCATAGACTTTTCCCAACTTCTAGGTGCTTCAGATTCACGTAGATGAACATAATATCCATGTCAAGAGAAATAAAAATATGAGACTGCTACTGAGTTGGTACACAGCATTAAAGAAAGAAATGATGATATTTATTATGATGAAATTGATCAAGAGATTTAAAGTGAAAACTAGATGGCAAATTATCATGAAACATTAAAGCAAGTGGAGGTAGCATACCACATTATAGTTAACAAAGCCAGAGTTAGAAATTTGGAGATTCAGTCTGACAGATATGCAGCTAGAACCATGGATTCAAGAACACACAGAGAGGGCTTGGGAAATGAACAACCAGACAACCAGACAACCAGACGAGTGAGGAGCATGGGTGATACAGGACACAATGTACAGGTCTCCAGGAAATCAGTTTATATTCATCGTTTTAAAAAAATGATGTAGGAGCATTAAATTTGTACAGAATAGATATGGAAAATGATTCTAATAACAATCCCTGACAGTTCTTTTTCACAAGGTAAATGTTTTTGATATTATATAAATTATACTCATTTAAAGAATCTCATAATTAAAAAAAAAAACTAGATGGAAATAGTAAAAATTACCTGAAATCACCCTACCATGAGAAAACCATATTTACCATTTGATGATTATTTTCTTTAATGAATCTCCTTATGAACACACATGTGCACACACTGAAACATGCCTATACAACATTACATATTTGGATCATATCAAATATACAATTTTTAATGAGAACTTGAACTTTGCAAGTTTTTCCTAAACTTCTCTCTTTCCTCTTCTATTCCATTCTTTGCCCCACTTCTAAGTGATCCGTGTTATAAACCTCATGTGTAACTTTCCTTGTATGTCTTCATGCTTAAAATCATGCATATGAAAGTTTTATTTACTTATTATTTTATGAAAGTGGGATTATATTATATACATTTTTCTCAACTTGACGTTTTCCTTGAAATGCCTCCAGTTCACGTTGTGGGGCTTTAGTGTATTCTTTTTTATGGCTGTATAATATCCTGTGGTAGGAATGTATCACAATCTATTTAACTATTCTTCTACTAAATGGCTTTCTCTTTGTTTCAGATTTTTACCATGACAAATGTGGAATAATCATCCTTATATAATGGCCTTACTCACTGATGCTTTTATTTCTATGGGGTAATTTCCCAGGAGTGGGATTGCTGGGTTTACAGATATGTACATTTTAAATTTTTAATAGACACTGCCAGATGGCTTTCCAAAAAGCCTGTAACAATTTACATTTCCATCTTTTTTTCTACATTCCTGCCAGTAGTTGGTGTTATTAGTGTTTTATTTCTAGCAATCTGATGGGTGAGCTGCGATAGCCATTATTACTGTAATTTGCATTCTTTTTGAACTACTTATAACTGCCTATTCATATTTTTGGTCATTTTTTTATAATATGCTAGAATATTAGGATTTAAACAAAAATAATTCAATACATTTTTGCATCACCAGAAATAGATGCAATTTGTGAAGGAAGATAAAACTGTTAAATATACTCTTTGTAATAACAAACATTCCATGAACCTCTTTGATATTACTTAATCCTGAGGCAATTAGAGAGTCTATCGCAAGGCCAGTCTATCAGCATCTCAGCAGCACAGATGGGCAGGCTTAAGAGAATTCACTGATAGAAACCTGAACTTCAAAAAGTATCTGTTCTATGGGATATACATATTTTTAAAAATAATAAGTGGTTGGGTGAGAAGGTTTAAAGATAGGGGGAAGTAATTTCATGGGTTGCAGGTGAATGTGGTAGGACTCAGAATACCAAAGCCAAAGGCTCAAATTCTGAGGATAAGTGTAAAAGGGAGCTCTATCAATTATTCCATGAAATTGATATGAAAGGCCATATGCAGAAGGTAAGATGAGAATACAGACATTCTGATGTAGATGGTGCATATTTGTGTTAGAAGCTCCTTTTGAAGACCTTACTCCTAGTCATCTCTAATTCTGCTCCAAAGCCAGAATTATGGCTCCTGACAGGATCAGACTGGGGATGAACATCTGATTTTTCATTTTCAAGTCCAATAGTTTATTCTGTTACCTTGCAGATAGCTATTTGTAAAATAATTAGAACTTATTTATTTTAGGGCAAATGTTAGATGGAATAAGTCTTTATTCTGAACCCCTCATCAATTCGTATGTTTACATTAAATTTTTATAGATTAATACATTCAAGTATTTTGAGTCAATCCAGAAGTGAAATTTTCAGAATCAGTTTGGCCATCTAGCTTCTTCAACAGTGATAAAATGCCTTTCACACCCCTGGTGAGAGCACTCAGGATTTCTTGAGCTTCAATAATTTAAATATGTCTACAGGTATGGATTTTATACTCAGAATGATGGAATTTTAAGTAGAGAGATAAAAATAAAGCAACAGTAAAAATAAATTGAGTGGATTATTATTATTATTTTTTTAAAAGCCCTCTCTTTACATTACAGCTTTTGAGTAGTTTGTAAGCATGGCTTCATACACAGATCCACTTGGCAAAGGGTAGAAAACATTGGAGCAAGGCATTTAAGGAAATTTTCTGATAGATCATTGATTGACCACTAAGTTACACTGATACAAGGGTGCCCCTTGGGAAGACAGGCTTAAAAATAAAAACACAGTATACCAGACATACCATGAAATTGTAAAGTGGATTTTCCCAGCATTAACTTTTACAAGAGTGGAAATGGACCAGCTGAAAAAGGATGATTTTCAACAAGAATAAGTAAAGGGAGAGGGGAAGATGCTTTCCTTCACCTTTAACCAAGTGGGGACTCTACCTAGAAAGGCCATCTGGAGGACCAAATAATACAGTGCTCCTGGGGCTGAGGTGAAGTTAATAACAGTGAACTGGAGAATATAAACACAAAAATTGCTGAGAATCCAGTGCCAGATGACAATATGTAAAACAGACTCTAGTTCTCTCTTCCCCTAGGACAACAACTGAGTTGGAAATGGCAGCTTAAAAAAATGAGATTGGAGCTGGCAGGATATAGAGAGAAGCTTTTTCTCTAGGATCAGGCCCCACTCTCCCACTTCTGGCTTCTAGTCTTGAAGGAGTACTAAACGGGGGGAACAGATAACTAAATGAAATAGAAGTTTGATGTTACCAGCAGTGAGACTGAAGTGGAGGTTAAAGAGGTTAAGGATACAGTCTTCCAGATGGCCAAGTCTGTCCAGGACTTCTGACACAATTGTAGAGTTTACTAAACTGTAAATCAGAGGTAACAGTCCCCAAGAGACTGAGTTCACTTCAGCATCAGCTGTAAGTTCAGGAGTTTCCAGGGTAGTCCTCACTTCTGACCAGCTGCCTATAAATCTGGGGGTCCCCAGATGATCGAACCTGAGGGTTTGATAATTTATTAGAACAACTCATACAACTCAGGAAAGCGCCATAAGATTACAGTTTTATTATAACAAAAGGCTACAAATTAGAACCAGCGAAAGGGAGTTCCAAACTCAAGGATTGCATGTCCTCAGGGACACATTATTCTCCTGGCACTGGTGACATGTGGCAATAAGTACATGAGTATTGCCAACACAGGAAACTCACCTGACTTTGGTGTCCTGAGATTTTATTAAAGTTTCATTACTTAGGCAGGATTGATTGAATCGTGGCCCATGTGGTTGAACTGGATCTCTAGCCCTTCCCTGCTGGAGGTCAGGCTGATACCTCCTGGTTCAAATTTCCAACCTTGTCTTTCTGGCATGGCCAGCTCTCACCCTAAGACTACAGATGTGGCCCTGTCCACCCTGAACTTAAACTATAAGATGTGGTCCAGGGGCTGACCTTGAATAACAAAGACACTTCTATCACCTAAAAATCCCAAGGCTTTACCGGTTACCTCCCAGGAGCCAGGGCAAAGGCCAGACTTATCTTTGGAGAAATTAATTCTTAACTACCCAGATGTTTTCATTATTTTAAGGGGCTGCATGCTCATATTGAAATAACATTGCTTTTGTGAAATGTGACTAAAAGGAATTAAGAAATTCAAAGATGGGGAAAGAACTAGCCCAGACTTGAAGGGTCAGTGAAAAAATATATATAGTTGCTTATAATTGTATGCCCTTGAGTTGACTCCTCAATATCTGTTACTTAAGAAAGATGGGCATACTTCAAACCTAGGTTTATACAAAATCAAAGTCCAAGCTCTTTCCATTACGCCACATGGAGATTTTTAAAACATTTTTTTCTACAGAAATAAAGTTATAGTTTTGGTTTGAAAAATGAATGACATTCTATGTGCTTAATTTTCCTTACCAGAAATAGGAAAATTACCAGTACATTCAAAACATTTTATTATGTGTAAACTTTAATTCATTATAGGACAATACTATTGTGAAAACTTTGATTCATAGGAGTTTCTCATGTTAAAGATTAAAACAATGAGAAAAGTTGAATTAACAATATGTTTCAAAATACTTTAAAAGCTATTTTATCAAAATAAATTTTAAAAAGAGAATTGTACTACCACTGCGAGGGAGATACGATCTAGCTCATGTCACTTTGCATGACATATGAGAAAATGGTCAGAGCTGCTGCTGTATGAAAAATATACATCTGAGTAAAAGGAGTTGAGAATGAAAAGATGGCTTTCATTTGACATTTTCATATTTTGTTGTAGGAAAACATAAAATATTAATTTTATTTTGGAATAATTTGAATGATTTTTAAATTAAGCAATTTAATATTTATCAAATGTTATGCTTTCTCTCTTAGATAAAACTTTGATATTTCAAAGTGAAAGTTGCTACAAGTATGAGTCTCATATTAAAAAGGAAAATGAATTTCTCAATAAAAGTCTGGATGGGATACTAAGTGGTGAGGCTGTGTCATTAACTGATCCATGAAGGGTGTTTTCCAAAAAAAACCCCTTGAGATTCATTTTAATCTTCCACCTTACTGCAATATTCCACCTGCTGCTTCCTTTTCCATTTCTCATCTCCTCTGTCCTTATTCTCTACTTTGCTTCAAGTCCCAGTGACTTCTACCTACTTATCCAGGTCTACTCTCCTCTGAATATCTCTGGTCAGGAGTTGATACTCTCAGGACACTTCCCATCTATACTCCTTCCTACATATACTATTTGCCTCTTCTCAGAGCAGAGGCTCATTGCAGAAAACAAATTAAAGTATTTATTCATTCCAGGTACCATGCTTGAATTTTAAGAAGGGCTTATTCTCTAAAAATAGTAGACATCTAAATGCTGGATTCTTTGATTACTAAAGCAGAATTCTTAGATAAAACAGAATCACTTTTCCTAGTTGGAACCAAGATGATTTCCTATCATTTGAGTATCTTTATGAGGCAGAAGAGACAGAGTTTAAAAGGTTGGGCACTGCCTGAGTTTATAGCTTCATCACTTATTAGCTGTGTGATCGAATGAAAGTTAGTTAAGCTTGTTATGCTCAATAAGGTTACCTACCTCATAGGTTTGTCATAAAAATGAAACCAGATAATGTATGTAAAGGTCTTCTCCTGGTGTCTCCCACATGTTAAATGCTCAAGAAATGTTAGCTATTACTATTCTTATTTATTTATCAT
This sequence comes from Eidolon dupreanum, assembly GCA_028627145.1. NCBI lineage: Eukaryota > Metazoa > Chordata > Mammalia > Chiroptera > Pteropodidae > Eidolon > Eidolon dupreanum. The sequence continues at coordinate 55,322,469 of CM053513.1, forward strand.
CCCTAAGCACTTGGGAATACCAATAAATAGAACAGAATTAATTCTTACTTTCAAAGTTCAAGAAATACATTTGTTGATTGGTTTCAACTAGCAAAGGTTAAATAATTACTAGATTGGTGCCACCTAAAGAAGCATGTGATTTGTGTTTTCTGGGCTGGTAGCCAGGGTATTGGCTGCAGGTTTGTTTTTTTGTTTGTTTGTTTTTTAATTAGCTGCCACAAAACTGTGCTCTGCACAATAAGATGGGGCCGACTGCTGATTTGGATGTTTGGTGCATGCTTGCTAACAGAAGGGAATAATACTGTTTTCTACAGGATGAAAAGTAAAATTAGCTTGTATATTAGAGTTTGAATTATATAGAACATTACAACTCTTCCTCTGCCTCTTATTCCTGGCATATTTTAGATGAGTGATTAAATATCTCTGTTTCTAGTCCTGGTGCAATTTTTAATGTCTATTCTTTGTCCAGTTCAAATTGATGTGAGAGTCATATATTTACTTTAAAATGTAAACAGTGATTAATTATTTTCAGTAAATGTGTGTACTATGATGACATAAACATGGTAACTGCAAATATCATGAACTATCTTTGTGCTGGATATTCGCTCTATTCCTAATCTCACGGTGGTGAAATGACTAAATGAAGTCCCAACCTTGTTGCTTTCCTTTATAGAATAGTATATAGTATTCCTAGAAAGAAGCATATATAGTAAACTTCTTTCCATTTAATTTTTCTACCAGTGCGATAATGGCTACCTTGAAAAATTGGCTTAGAAATGTATATAGAAAGAGAAAATCTTTCAGAAAATTTCATACATTTCTGATAAGAACTTTACTATTAGAATGAGTAGAATGTAACTAGATATTAGTTCTTGAGCTATTTTTTAGCCTTGTTACCTAACAGATATCCTGTTCACAGTGAGCTCAGTAAAAATAGCTGTTGATTATAATGATGCCTTACTATTCAATAGCTATTTTCAAGTTAGTTGATTGATTTGCTCTGACACTGATAAAATTCCTTAGCAATAGAGCCCAGAGCATGGTTTGACTTCCTTTTGGGAGCTGTGTTTATTAGGAACAGCAGCTCTCTGGAGATAAGTTAATATTTTATCTATTTTCAGAAAATCGGACTAAAACACAGTTCACTGCTCTTTGAGTAGTTTAGGCTCTTACCAGGCCTTTGGGGATGCCAAACTGCTGCTGCTGCTGGGACCACAGTATCTAAAGGGATATTAAAATGTCACATATTAAGTTATAGTATGGCAGGAGTAGAGACACTTCTCTTATTTCTTCCTAAATAAGAATATAAACAGAGGAAAAACATAATAAATTCATAAAAGTAAAACTCTCTGATAGAATATTCCTAATAGTATTTGTAATGTCCCCATGTACAATGAAACACAAACAAGGTTATTGTTTTGGCATCATGGATAAATAGTTTAATTGTGAAAAACCTAATGACAGCAACTTAATGGAATACACTTATAACACCATGCAGACAAAGCCATTGAGATTTATGTCAGATTTTTCTCACCCTTATTCAGAAGAAGAAAAACGTGTAACTCTTCTGGGTGACACTTGTTCTATTCTAGCACTTGTAGATATTATTGTTTTATTTTATTTTTTATTTTTAAATTAAAATTTTTTTTATTCCCTTGATATCCTCTTTCCTAAAATTTTATACTTATCTTTCCCTAAATTAGCCCAAGCAATGACCCTATATTGTGGCAAAGCCCATGCCTGTATTTCATTCCCAAACCTTGTTCTCTCAACTATTGTGTTAAAAATTAGGAAATATTTCACCTTTTTTTTTTTTTTTTTTTTTTTTTTTTTATAGCTGAGTAGTATTTCACTGTATATATGTACCACATCTTTATCCAATCATTCACTGAATACCCTTAGGTTCTTTCCATTTCTTGGGTATTGTGAATAATGCTGCAATGAACATAAGGTTGCATATATGTTTATGAAAAAGTGTTTTACAACTTTTTTTCAAGTAGATACTCAGAGATGGGAAACAAGTCAGATGGAAAAGGACAAGAATTGTATGATTAAACTCATATTTGGGTCTACAGCCATGCCACCCTGAACAAGCCCAGTCTCATCTGATCGCGGAAGCTAAGCAGGGTCAGGCCTGGTTAGTACTTAGATGGGAGACCACCTAGGAAGACCAGGTACTGTAGATGTAAAAAAATAAAAATTAAGAGATTGTAAGCTGGCCAGGTCCTTGCAATCTGTGAGGTCAACCAAGGGTTGCCTTACCTAAACAAATAAAATAAAATAAAAAATAAACTCATATTTAGGTTATAAAATAAAAAGCAACAAATGAACAAACAAAACAAATAAACTCATAGAGACAGACAATAAAATGGTGGTTACCAGAGTGGAAGGGGGCTAAAGAGAGGACAAAAAAGGAAAAGGGGGTCAAATACATGGTGACAGAAGGAAACTAGACTAGACTTTGGTTGGTGAGGACACAATAGAGTATGTAGATGTTGTATTATAAGGTTGTACACCTGAAATTTATATAATGTTATGAACCCACGTTACCGCAATAAATTTAATTAAAAATTATAAAATTAGGAAGTAAAATACAGGCCTTTGATTTCCTTTTTTGGAAGTAGAAAGGATTAAAATGGTACTACTACTGGTTTTTGTTTGAAGACCTGTGGAGGTTAATTTTGTTTGTAAGAAGGAATATGCAGATACAATAAAACTGAAGAGACAACAAAACTGCCTCCACAAACCCATTTGTCTATGTTATGATTTTAGTAGGAATTTCTTTATTGAAACTCTATTTTGTCTTTACCAAATTTCAGTCCTCCTACAGAGAACTGTATACTGCTATTCATTTACTCATCTAATAGTACTCTTATTTTTGCTTAAATTGAAGTAGTTAAGCCAATCATTAAAAAAAATATGTTATTTAATCTCATTTGCTTTTAACTTTGAATTTATGTAATATTTCTTATGAACAAAAGCATTATACTGAGAAGGGTAAAAACAATTTTATAAGGATCCTCAAGGCATATCAAAAGTTCTCTCCACAGCACACTCTGCTCACCCCTGCTCTCCTTTGCTCTCTTCAGAGACTTCTGCCTGGGCTTTCTCTAAACAATTGGCTTTTATTACTTATAGGGTCAAAAAGACATCTCTTCTCATCACTGCCAGAAAAGCTTCTGTGCTATGCTTACACCTTTCATTTCTTTGAAACCTCTGTGCACTGTTTCCACTTGACCAACACCACAGGGAGTTCAATTATCAAAGAATCACTCCCTTCTGCGAATTCTTAAGGAAAAACACTCTCATTCTGAGATAAGATAGCAGATACAATAAGTTTCCCACTCACTCCATAGGATACTAAACAATGTCAAATTGAATTCTCCCTAGTGCAAGGTTTGAAGTGTACTTTTTCTCAGCTACAGAATGGGCAGAGTACATCCACATCACGCCAATGGAGGCAATTTTGCTAACCCATTCTCGTGTTATTTCTGGATGCTTTAGGACAGGCTTCTCTTCTGCCCAGAACATTCCTGAGCCATTCATTCCTCATGGCTTATCATCAGTACACTCCAACACTTCCTGTCAACAGGACTAATGTCTTATTAAAAAGAACTGGAGGGAGGGAACATTTTGTGATGTACCAGACTACATTTGTTGAAATCAACATTTATTGAAACAAATGTGCTATGAAATGGTGATTGAGAATCTTTATTACTAATATTTAGATTTATATTCCAATAGAATTTTGATAAAACAAAGGGGAAAAAGATGCTATGATTTGTTCAGCATCTAGTACATGTCAGGAGTTTGTTTCATTATGTCATTTAATCATCACCACAGTCCTATGAGGTAAATATTTGTGATTCACATTTTGCAGAAGAGAATAGGGTTCCAATATACTAAAGAACTTCCCCGATGTCACACACTGGAAAGAAAAGATTGGAACATTAACTTGGGTTTCCCAGATTCCTCATCTGTGCTCATTTCAAAACCTCTTCATTTTAAATAACATCTTTCAGTGATAGGAAGATATATCTATCTCATAAAATTTAGACATTATTAAACATGATTCTTGATTATTGTCTGCAAATCCGAAAAGATAATAACAGAAAACTCATAGATGAGAGTACTGTGTCCATTCTTTTGTGAAGAATAGAATTGAAGTTGAGAATACACACCAGAGTAAAGCTGATTTAGTTCCCAGGATATTTCCGTGGAAACCGAGCTAAATAATAATGAATGAGAATCAACTCTTTGGTATTTTCTTAGAAAATAGAACCATCTGTTTAATGTTCTAATGTACTGGTTAGAGTGAGAGTGTGTGTGTAAGCATACACATACACTTTAGAGGGACACATCGTATAAGGTGTTGAATTCCAATATTTCCAAATTCCACTTGCATAGAGTTATAATTATGAATGTGAAGTCTAAATTTAGATGATCTGGATCATGTCCTGGTGCCACCACTTAATACATGAATTATTTCAGGAAAATCCTATTGGCATCTTAGCATTTTTTTTCCCTCTTATATGATGTGGAGATATATAATATAATATATAATATATTATGTAATATCTAATATCATATATTAGATATATAATATCTGATGTATGTATATCAAACAGAATTCATGTATTCTCAAGTAACAGAAACCCTACCTCAGAAAGGAAATTTTATTCTCATGGAATTAAATATTCCAAAAGCAAGATTGGCTTGAAATATGACTTCATTTGGGACTCAAACAAGGTCATCTGGATCTATCTCTAGGACTTGGTTCCCTTATACTGGCATAGAGTGGGCCTCTGACAAATATTGACTATAGGAGTTTCAAATGTCAAATCCATGTGTCCACTGGAGAACGTGTGAATTTGTGCACTAGAATTACCAGGTCAGGTACTAAGGTTCATCTTATAAAACTAGCCTATATTATATGTCTATCCCTAAATCAATTACTGCGGCCAGTTGATAGGGTACTCTGAGTGGCTTTAGACATTAAATTCTTAAGAGAGAACTGGGCTGAAGATATACATTTTGGAGTTGTTAGCAGATGGAAGGTATTCAACTCATAGAATTAGATATAGTCACTGAGAGAATATAGAGAAGAGAGGAGGCTCAGGATTTGAGCATTCTAGCACTTTAATATTAAGAGATTGAGAGAACCAAAAAAATGATACCAAGAAGGAAAAATCAAATGAGGTAAGATAAAAATCAAGAGGATGTCTTATTCTGAAAGCCAAGTTAATTATTTTTTTTTTCTGGGAGTAGAGAAAGATTAACTGAGTCAAATGTTATTGATAGAATAAACAAGGACAAGACCAACAGGAGCAAAGAAGAAGTCATTGATGACATTGATAGTGATTTTAGTGGAGTGGTGGGATCTAGAGCCTAACTGGAGTGGGTTTAGAAAAAGGGAGGAGAGAAATTGGAAAAGGAAATATTAAACAACTCTTTTAAGGAATTTGCTGCAGAAAGGGGGCAAAAATAACAGAGTAGTAGTTGGCAAAGAAAGTGGAGTTAATGATAAAGAAAGGGGAGAATTGCTGAAGCGATGTTCTAAGGGAGGTGAGAATAGATGGGATCCAATAGAGAGACTGACTTTGAATGGGAGCATGGAAAATTCACCTGTAGTAACTGGATGGTAAAAAAGACAGTAGCAGGTACTGATGTTGGTAGATGGTTAGATGCAGTGGTGGGAATCTGCATGTCTCCCTCTGACATTTTCAGTTTCTTGGTGAAATAAGAAAATTCATAAGCTGAGAGCAAGAATGAGGAAGTATTAAGAATTTGAAGAGAGGGGAGAAACTGAAATTTTTTTCAGGACAATTGGAAGATAAGTGGACATGGAGGATGAAGAATATGATAACTGGGAAGCATTTTAAGGGCCCATTAGCAACTGTTTTCATAAATTTAAAATGAGACCAGTCAACTCAGTTGTATGTCCTCAGTCACATGTAACTTCTTGGGGTCAGGCATACAATTGACAAAAAGTTAAATTTAACCAGGGCTAAGATATTAGCACTGTAGATGAGTGGGAAGGAGGCAAGAGAGTCAAGGGAGCGAGAGATCTGATGGCACTGTCTTGGCCTAAATGACTATCTACTCTTATTAAATGATTGTAGCGATCTCCTAAATGATATCCTTGCCTTATCTCTGGCCCTCTCAGCTTCCTTCTGCCCACTATAGCCAGAGTGGTTTTTCTCCAAACAAACGTGATATCACTTTCGTATTTAAAACTCTTTAATGGATACCCACTGCCTTAAGGATAAAGTCCACAGTTCTTAACTAGATTTTTATGAACCTTTATGATCTGGTAATACCTACTCTTAAGCCCCATTTCTTTCTATACCCCCTTCACACTCTTGAATTCTGTCAGAATTAATGGTTTTCAATTCTATTCTCTTTCTAACCTCTAGAAGAATCTCCTTTCATTTTTCTACTCTTCTCCTGGGTAACTCCCACTCATTCTGCAGGACTCAGCTCTAACATTGATTCTTTAAGGTGGTCTTCTCTACAACCCCAAGGCTTTTTGTAGTCCTCCACTCTTATTTGTTTTTGAGTCATAATATTTCTTTTGAAGAATATTTCTGCCCTATTTAAATGAAAACAAAAGCACATTAGACTACTACTAATCTAGATTTTAGGTTAATTCTTGTGCATGGTTCTACACTTAGATCTCTGACAAGCAGGACTACATAGCTGTTCTCAAATAACTTTAATCTCAGTGAGATGATATGAATAATACCTAATACTAACATGTACCCTTAAAGTATTTTATACTATCTAATTTAATGGTCACAACCATTCAATTCTGTTTATCATTACTATTTTGTAGAAAAGGATACTAAAGTACAAAGACTTTAAAGAACTTTTCAATATTACACAGACAAAAAATCATGTAGCTGGAATTTGAACCCAGGCAGTCTAACTTAGATGCGTAAATTGAACCAAATTACTATAATTTTCCCACTGATCTCCTTCAAGTCCCAGCCAGCACACCATGGCAACTTTTTAGGCTGTGAGTTTTTCTTTTTTTTTGGTCTTATTTTTTTCCAAAATTTATTTTAGCCAAGATTATTGTTTCTGGTTAGGAACAGAGACTTCCTTATATTTTGTATAGCACTCATATTTTTATCACCTACTGACATTAAAATAATTAAAATGCACATGATCATTCACATTTTCTCAAGCTTCTAATGAAATCAGAAGATTTGAATACTAGATTTTTATGGAAATTTGGAAAAGATAATCAGAAGAATCAAAAGCTTGATTAATCTGGCTGAAATGCAGTTTTGTTTTTCCTTCAGATAAAACTATCACTAATTTAAAATCCTTTCATAAGATCAGTCTGTTATGCAGTGATTAATGGCTAGGGCAATTTGTCTTCCATCATGCAGAAGCTAATATTAGACAACCTCTACTCATAGACAGACATGCTACTTTAAGCTTTCCTTTCAGAACTGGGCCAGCTCTCCAGAGAACCCAGGCTTCCTTATTTGGAAATGGATCTATAAATTGACTGATACTCACACATACCAAAAAGTCTTTGAGAAGGTCAATCTTCCTATGTGCTACTCACTGAAAAATAAATGAAGGAAGACAGCTTTTACAGAATATTTACTTTTCTGGAATGAAAGTATAAGTTTATACTCACACATAGGATCTCGCTATACTTATAGTACACTGTACTCACATATCTCATCTTCCTATACTTACAGTAAGTATACTGTACTATACTTATGAAATGAGACTTAGGATTCATGGTTCCGATGTTAGGACTGTACTAGACTACCAATTTTTCTTGTAATATTTACAGTATCTTAAAGATATTTCAGAATACAGTTTCTCATATTCAAGGAGATAGCCACCTTGCCCTTTTAGTGAGCTAGGGGGCAAATGGAAAGCATTATTGCCTCTGAAAAGGAAAAAGACAATGTAAAGATGACAAAGATTTTTAAAGAACAAAAGGCAACTTAACAAGACAAGCAAAGTGCAAGAAATCAGTTGCGCAAGAAAATCAGTAAAAGTCTATTGCCTTTGGAAACATCAGAGAAGTTTCTGATTTAAAGTCTTAATCCTGTTAAGATAAAAATTTGTCAGTGAGCTCAGTGGGAAAATTGAATTATACTTTGACCCATGGTTGGATGAGTTGCAGAAGGCCTTTCAGGACAAAGAAATTAAATAAAAATAAATTAAATTCTTCTTTGATGCAGGACATAAATATTCCTCAGTCACAATTTTTTTCTCTTACCAAAAAAGATAAAACGCTACTTAAATAAAGAACTCTAGGGAATGAGTAAAGCTACTGTCCAGGAAAAAAATTTTTCTCTCTACCTAATAATTACTTGAAATCTTGCCACTACTGCTATATAAAAATTTTTTTCCCCTCAGGTATAGTCTCTTGCATGTTCATAGTCTTCAGGTTTTCCACTCTCTCTCACAGACATTGGTGGCTGTCTGCTAATAGCTATTTCTCTCTTCATATAATGGGACTCTTTCCCACCCCACCCCCACTACAGGTTGTTGTTAATATCCCTTCAAGTGAGGAAATGCTTTAGGGAGGGCTGGTCCCTGCCTCAGAGCAGAAATCTTGATAATCCAGTTTTGTTTACTGGATAATTGTGAATTGATTAAGACAATTTTGGTAATTTCATTGCCTATTGACAATGATTGGTTATGGATTACCGTGTGACATAATTTAGGTCGATGAGATGTGAGAAGATAGCTGGGGATTCTGAAAAAGATTTTCTAGATCTTAAAAAGGTACATGAGGATTTGCACCCCCCTCCCCCGCAGGATCACAGCAAGAGCTGGCTGACAAAATGAGAAGACTAGAATGGAAAATAGGTCTATCGGTATTCACTTTTTTTTCCCAAAAAGAATCATAATATTTCATCAAAATGATTTGAAATGAAAGTATGGAGAAATAACACCAATATCTATTGATAACCATAGAAAAGGAGTTTCAATGGTAGACCAATTCAAGTTGATAAATATCCTTATCATTTCTCGCACACAGTAGTTTCTCAATATTTCAATGACTCTTTGGATTCTTGTTGATCCTTTGTGTTTTGTATCTTGCTGTACATGGATGTCCAGTACAGCTCATCAAGAACAGTCTCCTGACCTAGATCTCTGCTTGACTTCAGTAAAAATAACATGTGAGTCAGGGATGTTCCCCAAAGCACCTTTCTTCTCTCCATCTTCATATTTATGACTCCTCATGCCCAGTTTAATCTTTGGCTATACACATCCAGTATATTTCTTTGACTCTGATATCCTCTATCTTATATCAGGACCACTTTGTATGTATATGATATAACCAAAGCTACCTCTGCTGCTACTGTCAGTGGATGGAGCCCCCAAATGGTGTCCATGAGAGCTGTGACATTCTGAGCAATAGAAAATCCATTTTCAACTCTTATTTCAAGAATAAAATGACTCTAAAATAAAAGAAAACACTTTTCTTCTCTTCAGCAATATGGTAGAGGAGGCAAAACAGAAAAACAGCTACAGTTCTGAGAAAAGAGATAAAAGTCATTTCAGGTGTTAATAAGAAAAGTTATTATTTGGAGAGCAAGCGATTTGTAGAACAGATGAGTTAGGAGAAGTAAGAGAGGAAGGAAGAGTCTCTGTAGAAATCATTTGATTATTACTTAGTTCTTGAAACAAACTGAACAACACCATTAATAAGGACTCAACAATAAGTATTCCAATATGGTAAAGTGACACTTCATCTGAGACAGCATGCATTTGGACCCAGGCATATATTAGGACTCAGAACCTGGAAGATAAGTTTTCTCACAATTTTCCTATGGTGATTCCAATCATTCTCCAAAAATTCTTGCTGTGTTCACAAAATCCCTTCAGGTATTTTGAAATATAAGTAGTTTTACTAAGTAGTTTGTTTCTACTGTTTTTTAATAAATGCTCTAAATTAGTAAAGTAAAACAAATAGAACTTTTTAGTCAGGGTACCATCAGGAAACAAAAAGCTTGTTGAAATTGGGTTCATTTGAGGAGTGTTTAATAAGGGACCATTAAAAGTATCAACAAGATGTAGGGAAATTACAGAGAGTGTAGATCCTCTAGGCTAGTAACTAACAGGATGTTGTTACTGCTCTTAGATTTAAGAGAACAAAAAGAAAAGAGCAGTTACTGAAGCCCAAAGGAAAAGTGTGACCTGACAGAAGCTGGGACCATTGGTAAAGGGCTACAGCTGACCCTGAGTGGCCCTGTAGGAAAAAAAGCTGAGGAAATAAAAAAATACCTTGACCTCGCTCTCTTCCTTCATTCTAGTATTCTATTGGTACCTTCCATTGGCTAAACCCAACAAGAAGCAAGAGGGCAAAGAAACTTGTCGATGCAGTTTGTGGAGGTCAGCCTTCTGGGACACAGTGCAAGATGAAGAAGGGAGAGTAGAGATACCCATGCAATCTCTTTTAGGATGCCTCCTTAGTAATCCTTAATGGTTTAAGTCTGAGTATACTTGTAGTACATTTGAACATAGTGTTAATCCTCTTTATTCTCCATTCTTATAAATCACAACAACTTCCCTTCTCCCAACTTAAGTTCCATCTGGCTAAAGATCTAGTTCAAGATTCAAATCAAGTGTTACCATCCCTGGCAACACTGTATATTCCCAATAACCAGCTGGATCAGAATTAGAATCAGCTGAATAAATCAGAAAACCCAAAAAAGAGTGGCTTATATACAATAGAAGTTTCTTATTCATGTAAATTGGATCACCTTAGGAAAACCCACAAACCTCTAGAAACTGTTCTGTAGAAAATAAATAAACACATACTATGTGCTAGGAGCCTTGGTCCAAACAGAGGTAGTCTACAAAGCTCCTAATTGTCAGCTCCCAATTTTAAAACTGAGAAACACTGGTTTCTACAATTTTATGGTAATGTCTAAATATTTGCTAGATAACACTGAACCACAGGGCACCATTTTAAATTACAAAAACAAACAAACAAACAAACAAACAAAAACAGTGGAGAAAAGGAAGTGAGACACACTGCAAACACATTTTCTCTTAAGGTTACCAATAAATGTAGTAAAGGAGGGACCTAGTCATGTGAGTTCTTCAAAAATAGCTCTCTCAATAATTCCCTCTTCAGTAAGGGTAATAATTGCCCAATACCAGGCATGCTCTGCTTAACAACAGAGAAACATTCTGAGAAATGCATCCTAAGGCAATTTTGTTGTTATGAGTATTGTAGAGTGTACTTACGTGAACCTAGATGGTGTAGCCTAAGCCTACTACATACCTTGCCTAGATGGTTTAGCCTATTGCTCCTAGGCTACAAGCCTGTACAGCATGTTACTGAACAAAACAAAATAAGATTAAATCAAGCACAGAAGAAAATGATGCAATCTCATGGTAAACATGAGACATATGAGGCCACAGCCAGTATAACATGGTATACAGTAAAATTTTTTTATAAATAGAAAGAATACACACTAAAATGACAATAAAAGCATACTATAGTAAATATATAAACCAGTAACATAGCTGTTTATTATTATTATCAAGTTTTATATGCTATACATAATTGTATGTGCTATACTTTGATATGACTGTCAGCATAGTAGCTTTGTTTACACTAGCATCACCACAAACATGTAAGTAATGCATTGTGCTACAACTTTACTATGGCTACAATGTCACCAGGAGATTTAAAGCTTCATCATTATCTTATAGGACCACCATTATATGTGCAGTTTGTCATCAACTTAAACATCGTTATGTGGGGTATGACTGTATATGGTTCTCTAATTGTAAGTACATTTGAGGAACTGGCACAGAGGATTATAGAGTTCTGCTAATGACAGCCACTACTTTCAAAGTGTGTGAAATCCGAGGTAATATGTGAATAGAGACCCCTTTAGTCAATGTCCTGTCAACTACATAAGTACATAGGGAAGCTGTATACATCTGCACCCAGATATTCCAAACAGAAAACTCAGATCTTGTGCTTTGTTCTAGTAACATTAGACCTCATTTGAAAAAAAAAATAACATTTAGAGGGACATTCCTGCCATCTTCTGTTACTGCCCTAAATTTTATCTGATTATATTGGCTACTCTAGTCTAGTATGAATTTCAAGAATGTAAGAGCTATATCACGTTTCTTCTCAATTCTTGAAAATATGATTTTGGAGCAAGTAAAACATTTTTTAATTCAGATTATAGAAAATCATTTTAGAGAGACTAATTTTTTGTTCATTAGCATTTGTGCACTCTCAGGGTAGAGGGGTCCACTTAGAGTAAATATTGTGATCATACTCTGAGATGTGGTTGGGATTTTGTCAGTGACCTTAATGTCTCTATTGGAGCCTTCAGGGTCTCTCTGTGTCTCTGTCTTAATCAGTTCTTGTTCTTGCTTCTGCTCTCATTCTCATTTTCCTTCTTTCCATTCTTCCTATCCCATACTTGTTTCTTACACTTCACATTAAGTATTCTATACATTTTTTTTATAATTTTATTTTGTGGAAAACAACAATCTAAATATAGCTTCTGGAAGAAAATGATTCCAACTATTGGAAGAGGAAAGGGTTTTGAATATTTAGATATGTTCACACTTGAGTACCAGACAAATTTAATAACTCCTAAGAATCTAAGAAAATAAAAGGAGGAGAAGGAAGAAAGGAAGGAAAGAAGGAAGGAAGGAAGAAAGGAAGGAAGGAAGGAAGGAAGGAAGGAAGGAAGGAAGGAAGGAAGGAAGGGAGGAAGGAAGGGAGGAAGGAAGGAAAGAAGGGAGGGATGAAGGGAGAGAGGAGGAAGGGAGAAAGGGAGAGAAGGAAGGAGGGAGGGAGAAAAGAAAAGAGTAGGGGAGTGTGGGATGGGGAGGGAAGGAATGAAGAATAGCCCTTCATATCCAGAAGATGTGATTTGTGGAAGACTAACCAAATGAACTGATTCTGATGAGTCTTGTGGCATTTGAGAGTCTATGACACATTTTAAAAATTGGTAAAAAATAAGGAAAAATTTAACATTGCTTCATTACACTTAGAAATTTACTTGGTAAAATTCTGAAGAATTTTATTTAATTGGCAGAGACTCAACACAATAAATTATCCATTAAGTCTGAAGTGTAGAAATGAGAATAAAATTCTAACTACATTTTTTACTGCTTTTGGTGCCATAATATGAAAATATATCTCTCTACTCTGATTCATACACCATTTTCAGGCAGGCTTTACAGAACAGAATTCAAATTAGGCTTTACTATGCAGCACATTGCTACAGGTGTTCTGGAACAAAGTATCTTTCTGGTTTAAATGTTAACTCCCAAATACAAAAGCCCCAGGTTTGCTTTCATATGTCATGGTAAAAATTAGCTAGAAACAGTTTTAACTGTCCTTGAAAAAATGTTGTAAATTGGCTCTAAAGTTTCATCTTCCAGATGGGCAGCCTTAAGCAGGCCCTGCTGAAATAGCATATTAAAGGCCTAAATATGCCTTCAGTCTACACATGAATTCCCCAGGTTGACAATAAATATTTAAAGAGTTGCTGGTGTGTCACAAAAACAAAACTGCACCTTGTGTCTATGTAGGATGGTTTATAAATAAATATGTTTTTCACTTTTCCTTGTCTGGTAATTTTTATTTAAAGGAGCTGAACCAACTGTATTTTTAAGAGCTTACCAGTATGCTGAGCCACATGTCTGGGGTACATCATCATCAGAAGCTTCAAATAGTTGCCACTTGGAACCATGCATATGTTCTATAGATGCTACCAATATACACATTTATGTTTCCAAAGGAAAACATGGCTCTCCCTCTGAGACCCAGATGATGCCACTTGAACGGCAGTAAAATTATAACTACATTCATTCATTTACAAGCAAATATTTCTCTAGGCACTGCTAAGTACTGGGACTGCAAAACTGATAATGGCAATCATGATAATAATACTGATGTCAAAAACTAGGCAACCACTGTCATTCATTGAACAGCTATTATATGGCAGACATAGCATTTTACATCTAATTGTATCCCAAATTCTTTGAGGTGGATATAATCCTGCTTATGGATATGAAACTTTAAGACCAATGGTTAAAACTTAGAACTAAAATAAAGTCTCTAAACTGGGATCTATTGTATTTTTCTATTCACTTTAAGTAAGTTGCTTAGATTGGCTGTAAGGAAGGCCACCTGCATTTAAGATGGATTAACACTATATTGGTTTGTGACAAACAGACCCAAAGAGGCTCTAACTTAAGGGGAAGGACAACTACTAAATACAAAAAAATAGAAGACAGAGCAGAGACAGCAAGGATGCTTCCATCCTAAGTGTACAATGAAAGGTACAGAGAAATATGGGTCCAGTTATCCATTAAGTATTTTTTGAAAGTTTTGAGTTCCAGAATCACCAAAGGCTTTCTTTACCAAAAGATATTTAGGACAACAATGGGAAGATGTACTGCTTTTTATTGAGTGCTAACTCTGTATTAGCAACTGCATTAAGTGCTTATATATTTTATCTAACGTAATCTTTCCCGTGAAGTAAGTGTAGTTGCTTCTATTGTTTATTGAGGCTTGGTGAGGTAAAGCGGAATCCCTTAAATTCATATTGCTCATAAATTCAAAACCAATAACTGAATCCAGTTGATGATCTTCACCACCACTCCTACTGCCCTCGACATTGTTACATAACTAATACAGGAAAGAAGTAATTGACACAGAAATGTATTCTACTTTTTTTTAATTGAGGTTTAGTTGACACGCAACATATTAGTTTCAGATGTACAACATGATGATTGATATTTATGTGTATATAGCAAAATGATCACCATGATAATTCTAGTTAACATGTCTCTATACAGTCACTAATTATGTTCTTATGATGAGAACTTTTAAGATTTACTCTCTTAGCAACTTTCAAATATGCAATTTTAAAAATATTTTATATATGTGATATTATTCAGTGTTTGTCTTTCTCTGACTTATTTTACTTAGCATAGTGACCTCAAGGTCCATACATGCTTTCACAAATGGCAAAATTTTCTTCATTATGGCTAAATAATAATCTATTGTGTGATGTGTATACACACACACACACACACACACACACACACACACACATATATATATACAGACCACATTTTCTTTATCCTTTCATCCATTGATGGACACTTTATTACATTCCCTATTGTAAATAATGTTGCAATGAACTTGGGGGTACATATATTTTTGAGTTAGTGTTTTAGTTCTCTTTGGATAAATATCCAGAAGTGAAATTGCTGAATCTTATGGTTGTTCTATTTTTAATTTTTTGAGGAAGCTTCATACTGTTTTCTCTAGTTTCTACAACAATTTACATTCTCAGCAACAGTGCATTGGGTTTCACTTTTCTTCATAGTCTCATCAATATTTGTCATTTGTTGTGTTTTCGAAAATAGCCATTCTAATAAGTGTGAGATGATATCTCATTATGATTTTATTTGCGTTCTCTGATGATTATTGATGTTAAGCACCTTTTCGTGTACCTGTTGGTATATGTTTGTCTTTTTTTGAAAATGTCTATTCAGACCCTACACCCCTTTAAAAATTAGACTGTTTATTATTTTGCTATTGAGTTGTATGAGTTTTTTGTATATTTTTATATTAACCCCTTATCAGATATATGATTTACAAATATATTCTTCCTTTCAGTAGGTTGTGTTTTTATTTTTTTGATGGTTTCCTTTGCTGTGCTGAAACTTTTTAGTTTGATGTAGTTCCATTTGTTTATTTTTGCTTTTATTGCCTTTGCTTTTGCTGTCAAATCCCCCACCCCCTAAAATCATCAAGATCATGTCAGGGAGCTTAATGTCTATGTTTTCTTTGAGGAATTTAATGGATCCAAGTCTTACATTCAAATCTTTAATCCATTTGGAGTTAATTTTTGAGTATGGTATAAGGTAGCAGTCCAGTTTTATTCTTTTGCATGTGGCTGTTTAGTTTTTCCAAAACTACTTATTAAAGAGACTACCTTTTATCCATTGAATATTCTTGGCTCCTTTGTCATAAATTAATTGACCATATATGCATGAGTTTATTTTTGGACTCTATTCTGTTCCATTGATCTATGTGTTTGTTTCCTATAACAATGCCATACTGTTTTGATTACTATAGCTTTGCAACATAGTTTGAAATTAGGGAATGTGATGCCTCCTACTCTACTTTTAATTTAATCTCCATCTCTCTGATATAACAACTCTAGACATTTCAGATAAGAATTATATATTGTAAAAAATTGTGTTCACCCAATTATAATACCAAATAATATTTATTGAACACTTATCACATGACAAGCATTCAGATGTTTTACTTAATTCTGACAAAAATCCTATAATATAACTATTTTTATTTTTTCTCATTGTACAGGTGGGAAACTGGGACATATTCATTAACTTATTCCATAAATATTAGTTATCTATTACGGTGTAACAAATTACCACAAAATTAGCAGGTTAGAACAATGCACATTTATTATCTCTGTCTCTAGGAATCTGGATGTTACTTAGCTGTGTCTTTTGCTTTAAGTTCTCACAAAGCTTAAATCAAGGTGTCAGCCAGTGTCAGATTCCTTCAGAAGCTCAACTAGGGAAGGATTCACTTACTAGCTGTCATGAATGTTGGCAGGGTTTAAGTCTTGTAGACTGTTAAGCTGAAGGAAGGCCCCAGCTGCTTTCTGGACAGTGGCCAGAGCTGCTCCCAGTTCATTGCCAAGTGGACTTCTCTGTATATCTTCATCTAAGCCAGCAAAGGGAAAGTCTGCTGGCAAAAAAAAGTTACTCTCTTATGTAAGCTAATCACAGAAATGACACTCCATTACTCTTCTTGTATTCTGCTTGTTATAAGCAAGCTGCTAGGTTGGCCCATACTCGAGAGGAATACACAAAATCTTAAACACTAGGTGGCAGAGTTAATTGAGAAACATCTTAGAATTTACCCACCATGACAAATATTTTTGAGCACCTTCCATGTGTTCATGAAACTTATATTCTAGAGGGGCTTGAAATAGTTAAGTAAACATCTTAAGGTAAAAAATAATTGAGAAAAGAAATCAGAAAAAGGAAATCATGTGGTAGGGGATTTAAACATTATACAAAAATATTTTCAGAAATAATCTACTATAGAATAACTTTGGAGAGAGTGAGAAGATCAAACTTCACATCAAAAGATGAGATACAATTCACATGCAAAATTAAGCAACAAAGACTTTCTTGTCTCAAAAGGTAGGCCAAACTACCATGGGTTTGGATATGTTTTGTTCAAGAGAAGGGAATGTTTTCTAACATTCAAAAATGATAAATAAAAAATTATTTATTTTCAGTTATTAATATATTTTACTTTTCAGTGAGGTAAAATATTTCAACATGAAGGTAAGAAGTAGAGATTATTTGAAGATGATGCCACTACAAACTTTCTCTTACTAAAAATTCACCTTTTTTCTAAGTTAATGCAAACCAAGTTCATACTTAATCTCTCAATGCCTTTGTGATCACTTTTGTATCAGTGAAATATCAATAAGATTGTCAAATGTTGATCTTTTGTGGAATTTAAAAGTCATTTTAGAGACTATTCAAGTGCAAAGAGATGGAAAATGCATAAACAGAACTTTAATCAACTACATTCTGAAGCAAAGAGCTTTCTCTTGCATCTTTGTTTCACAAATATTTTATATTTACAAAGAAAAAATTGCAAAACAAAATATCTGCTTCTGAAAAACCACTAAAACATTATAGCTCTCTACCTTTTTTCTATGCTTATATACATAAATACATGCACTAGTATTTACTTACTTACAGTCATCCTCGAATTTTCTTTCTCAAAAACCCCATATCCAACCTTCAAAATATGTCTAGAGTCCAACTACTTTCTTCCACATTCCCTGCTATTGCTTTAGCTCAGTCCACCACCATCTCTCCTAACTGATGTCACTATTTCCACCCTTGTCCTTTATTGTCTAGTGTCTACACAGCAGCCATCCTTTTAAATATATGTCAGTTTATGTAGCTTCTTCTCTCAGTACCTTCCACTAGTTTGCCATTTTAGAATAGTCAAAATTTCTTGTCATTCTTGAACACACCGCCATGTGCTTTCCTGCAAGCCTTTGTACTTGTTCTTTTATTTGCTGAACTAAAACATCTTAACCTCAAATATCCACATGACTAGCTCCTCATTTTCAGATTTCTGTTCCAAGTTCACCTTCATCAGAGAGACCTTTCTTGACCACCTCCCATTTTGTTACTCTCTATACCTCTTACTTGATCTTATCCTAGTGAACTTATTTATTTACTTAATTACTACTCGTCAACCCCACTAGAATGAAGCTCCAGTAACAAGAGCAGGGACTGGGATTTATTAGGTAACTGTTATACTTCTACTGCTAAGAAATTCCTGGCATGTAATAAGTACTTACTGAGTTTGTTGAGTAGATGAATAAATAATTGAATTTAAAAAAATAGTAATAGTAGTGACAATAAACTTGCTCTCTAATTTAGCAATGTTATAAAATTTGTTCAATATCAAAAATATAAAACTACATCATTATAGGTTTTTTTTTTTGCTATATGCATGATAGTCTATTGCATCATAAAATATTTAACTCACCCGTTTCCTGATCTTCATTTTTTTCTCCTAAATTTTTCAGATTATAGATAATGTTTTAATTAAATTTATTGAAGCAACATTGGTTGATAAAATTACATAGATTTCAAGTGTACAATTTAATAATTTATCACATGTATATTGCATTGTATGTTCATCACCTAAAGTCAAATATAGATAATATTGTAATACAATATTATACATAAATGTTGTCATACACTTGTATACATGGAGCATAATTTTCTAGAAGGAAATTTTTTATAAAAATAGGAATATTACAAGACAATCCAAATTTCTAAGAGCCTGTGACCAGCACTAGGATTCAATATTATAATCCAGGTCAGCAGTCTCCAACCTTTTTAGCACCAGGGACCAGTGCTCCTATGAGAATCTAATGCTTGATGATCTGAGGTGGAGCTGAGGTGAAGATGCTAGTACTGGGGAGCAGCTGCAAATACAGATGAAGCTTTGCTCCCTTGACCACTCCTCACCTCCTCCTGTGCAGGCCCATTCCTAACAGGACAAGTACCAGTCCATGGCCTGGGGATGGGGACCCCTGATCCAGGTGACTTAAGCTATTCCAGAGAAAGAGGGACTAGAATGGAGCTGATGAGAGTGAAAAAGGTTAGATGCAAAAGCAGGGGGCTGATCAAATTGGATAGAAATTGCAAGAGAGTCAAAGGTAGACCATAAAGTCAAACTAGTTTAAAAAATTCCATAATAAAGCACTGAGTGGGCTGCTGTCCCTCACTGGATTTTCTTCAACATGGTTGGAATCTGGATGCCTTAAGGGAGATGTTGGTTTCTGGCAGCCCCATGTCTTTCATTTGAGATCAGCATCATTCTCTGTCTAATCACATAGTTACCAATGAGATAAGTCTGCCCTCATTTCATGGCTATTATAAGATGTTGGGAGCAGGAGATGTTGGGAGCCCTTTGTAAGGAAATATCAGTTCCTGAAACCCTGAAAGGAGGATAAGCATCAGTTCCTGAAATTCCAAGGGAGGAGTTTTTCTCTGGGCCTTATGTTAATTCATGTTAATCGCAGCTATTGTTTCTGGATACTTGTGGTTTTGTTTTGAGCAGTTTGTCACGTACTCAAGCTGTATAAGTATACGGTGCTAAATAAACTTGAGGCTGCAGCTTTGACTGTATGCCCTCCCGAGATCTTTCTCTCTTCTCTGTCTTTTTTTCCTAACCCTCGCTCCCCCACTCAGGACTGTTCGACTCTGCCCGGCTGGCTCCGGCAATAAGAATTTGGGGATCAGAAAAACTCAGATTAAAACCTCATATTCACCATTATTAGCTATGTGACAATGGGAAATTTTGTAAAACCATTTGAATGAATATATATACATATGTGTGTGTGTGTGTGTGTGTGTGTGTGTGTGTGTGTGTAGAGAGAGAGAGAGAGAGAGAGACAGAGAGAGCATGCTTAGTTTTCTAAATGGTATGTAGTAAGTGCTCGATAAAAGATATGTAATAAGACTCTTTCTATCATAACTTTAATTTACTGAACCTTTAGATTATTTTAAAATCTTTAGTTCATACTCAGTGACCCAATTGGGTTTTTCTTTTCCTTTGTGGATGTAAGTTAAAAAAAAAAATGGTGATATGAAGATAATAAAAAGATAAATTTTGTTTTGCCTTAAAGTTTCTTGCTCAGTGTTTACACTGGTGCACTGAATGAAAACATTAATTCTAATTGGAAAATAAAGCTGGAATCTGGGGAAAAAACCTCACAATTTTCTAACAAATTAGAAGTCTCAAGATAAATGAATAAATGATAACACAGTCCTACAGTCATGTACATAACCCTCTTTTTATTTCTGATTATAATTCCCCAAATTTGTACAAATGACCAGCATTTCTCTGGGGTATGAATCATCTAATAATAAAAGATTTGCGTTCTTGTATTTCAAGATAAATTTCCATTGCAAATACAGAAGAATTACATTAGTTACTGGATTTTAGATATCACGATTTATAAACACTCAAAAAAAAAAGTAAATTTACTAAAGGCAGAAACAGTATAAAACTGAATATGCTAAAATAAATTCACTTAATGTGCAAAATTTTGTATTAGTAGTTGCTTAGTATAACATTTCTAAAACTCTTAAAGTTCAGATATCAGGATTACCAGATTTGTTTCCTAATCTATTTTATTCCAGTGTTATGAAAATTCTTTCATTGTTTGCTAGTTTGTCTTTTCAGCTTTTTCCTACTTAGCAAGTCTTAAAATTTGAAAATTAAAATAAGATAAAGTATATTAAAATTAACAATATTATTATTATATTTTACATGTTTATCCTTTTATTTTTATGGCCTAGTATTCTGATAAATGGTATATTTCATATGTATGTACACGATCTCTCTCTCTCTCTCTCTCTCATTGGCTCACATCCACACAGTAAACCACTAAATATCTCCAATTTGGGTCCAAAGCTTCAACTCATTAACATTTTCTTTGGCTCAAAAGGGGTTACTCAAGTTCTCAAAGAAATCTATTTTAATTTAACATAATTATAAAGATAGAAGCTATTGCTGCATGCCATACATTCGTTTCCTTTTTTGGTATCAATCAAAAACATTTTGTATAGAACAATAAAGTCAATTGGGAAACATGAAGTTTAACTTCACAATTACTTAAATCTAGTGAAATGGGTCTTCTCACACACTGGGGAAGTAATGCAAATGAGACCAACTTTCTGGAGAGCAATTTGCAACTATCCATCAATCTACTTACATTTTTATATATTTCATTAAATTAAATCTAAGAAGGTAGATAGTTATGGAAAAGATAGTAGACATAACAATATTTTACTATAACAGATTGAAATATAAAATATCTAGTAGTATGAAATTAATTAAATAATTCTTAGATCTGGCTACATAATATAATACAATGTAGCACTTAATTATTTTTAAGTTAATATGTAGGGACATAGAAATATGCCTTAGACATAAAATTAAGTGGGAAATGAATAAACATTGTAAGCTCAATCATGCCAAAATTATCCCTATAATTATTAACAGGTTATAGGGTTAAAAGAAACTTTTAAATTTTCTTTTACATTTTATATTTTCCACAATAAACATATATAACATATATAATCACAATAAAATGACAAATATTACATATAGTACATAAAATTCATACCTACACCTACAGTGTCTTATGAACACCAGAATTTCATTGACAAGTGCCTACCAGCTACTTTACACTATGTATTGTTTTCTTGAAAAGCTCAAACCTTTTAATGTCCCTCAAATTTGCTACTCCTACATGACTTCATAATTATATTTATTTTAATATTTGCTTAGTCACCTAAGATATAAATTTAAATTCATATTGATCTGTTTCT
Organism: Eidolon dupreanum; assembly: GCA_028627145.1. NCBI lineage: Eukaryota > Metazoa > Chordata > Mammalia > Chiroptera > Pteropodidae > Eidolon > Eidolon dupreanum. The sequence goes on from CM053513.1 coordinate 55,344,441, forward strand.
CTTTCGTTATTCAAAAATAATTAGTTCCAAAGCCCAGTAAGTCATTTCCCCTAAATGGTGCTTGAATGCATCATCTTCTCCCTAAATCAATAGTACTTTGAAACAGAAAAAGTTTCAAAGTTCTAAACGTATTATAGAAAGTTCACAAATATATATTGAGCTTAATTTTTTGGAGAATCCAGCTCAACTGTATGCTTCGCCACACCAAACTCTTTACCATTTCCTAAGCAAGAAATGTAATTCCCTTTAAAATGTCTCTTACTGTATTAAATAGCAAGATTGTTTCCTCTGCTCTTGTTCCTCTGCAAGATACTTCTGTAGATATTTTTGAGGCAGTTAACTGAGCCATTTTTATTATTCTCCAAATACTTTGCGTAACCTACTTTTGAAGAACTCCGTGTACTGAGTTGTAATTTCTTGCTTTTTATAAATCCTCTTTACTAGATTGTAGTCTGCTCCTTAGGAGGGATTACTTTTTGTCCTATATTTGAATTTCCTTTTTTAGTGTTCCCAATATTAACAAAGAGTGAAATATATGGTTGGCATTTCATATTTTGTTTTACTGTATAGCATTATTTGATTGCTACTCTGTGTTATGCTTCTAAATTCGAAATGCAAATTTCTATTGATCCATTAATAAATATATTTCACTTTAGTTCTTGTTCATACAATACTTACAATTTATACTGATGCCATTTAAAAGTCAAAAAAGCAGCCCATCTGAGCTAATTATAATGACTTTGGTAAAGAAACTTGTCTTTGCTGAAAATCTACCAGGATTTTGCTAGACACATTAGAGAGTATTTAATTTTACTTAATTCTTTACTTAGAGACAAAGAAACTGAAGCCCAGTAGATTTAAATAACTTTGAAAAGATCTCATAGCCACTGGATCCAAGTCTGTGTAATTATAAAACTGTTTCTCTTAAATTAATTGGCAGAAAACTTTTTGTCATAAATTATTTAAATTTATTTATGTGGGTATTAAGTGAGTATATGGGTATTTTCTGAACTAAATCACAAAACTGTTACAGAAGCAAGAAATAATAGTATTAAAAAATTCGACTATCCTAATATTTGTAAGAAATATCATTCAACAAAATAATAAATGTCTGGTATGATCCTAAATTCTCTTGTTTCCTTTGTGTATCTGCAATCGACAGGATATTTGACAAGGTATCTCAAGATATCATTAAGGATAATACCAGAAATACAGGCTAGATAATAATGTATTTAATGTAATTACTTAATTAAGAAGAAAAGAATGTGCTTTCATTACCACGTTTAGAAGCTATTAATAAATTGATCCCAATCTGTTACCATTTTATTAATTCTTTGCATGAAGAATTAGCATAGGTATTTATCACATTGCAGATAAGACTGTTACTATGACAAAAATATACCGGGAAAAGAAACAGGGTGAAATGACATATATAGAGATTAGAAGATTGGGCTAAATCTTTAGAAATTAAATTTAAAAAGAATTAATATCAATTATTGGTTTTGGTTCCAAAAATTCAAGTAGTGTATTAGAAAAAGATACATGAATAATAATAAACAGAGGTGAAGAAAGTAGAAAACAAGGGGAGGTTCGTTGTTTTTCTTCAATTACCAGCTCAAGGTAAATCAATAGACAATATGGCTTCCTCAAACAAATAAAACTGAAGGAGAGAAAGAAAAGATTTTTCTGTCTGAACGATAAGCAACTTGTAAAGGAATTTTTTCCACTAATAAATACAGAATCTTCCAGATTTCAGCAGCTAGTAGTAGCAAGTGAGAACTCTACAGTGAGGAAGGGGATCTGATAAAATAGGCCTTATAAGATTGTCAGTACATTTTGCCTTTTCTTCAGAACTCAGCCACTGAGAATATAGGGACCATTTTGAAGTTAGATGCCAATGTCCATTTCTCACCTCCAATCTAAGCAAGAACAAAAATATTTATTTTGCATATGCATCACAAAACAGTCTGGTAGTGGTTTTCAGATATTTTGTTGAATGCTAAGAAAAAAATAAAAGAGAAATTATCAGAGACTTCATGAAATATAGAGACAATTTGACTTACAGGATTTGAGCCCAAGGCTCCAGCTCTGCCTCAGTCTATAAGTTGTCCCATAAAATTTTTTTTAACAATGCAAAATAATCATTTTCAAAAAAATATACCCTGAAGGATTAAAAAAATATCTCTTTAGCATTTTAAAATTTTTGTCTATATAACCCAAGGATAGTGAATGTGTTTGTGTGTGTGTGTGTGCATTTGTGTGTATGAATGTGTATATGTGAATTATACATATGGAAAAAACTGAAATTATATACTATCCTTTTGTAGGGATGTAGAAATGAGTTTTGTATTTTTAAAATTCTGAATTTTCAAGCTTTTATATAATGAGTACATATTTTCTTCATGATTAAAAATTAATTACTACAATGTAGTTATGTATATATATAGTCATATGCACATATATAGTCAGTCTGTTAAGTCACCTTTTCTAAGACTAAAAACTACCAAATAGGACTTTTTATTGTAAAATTTATGACCAAAATGCAAATTAAGTAATTAAACACTAGAGTTCTTAAAAGTTGTTTTATTTAATGTTGTACGTACTAGTCCCCAAACAATTCTATAAACATAGAAAAATTAATATGAACTAGTCTTTATTTTTTATTTTTTAGTATTAAAATAATTTATTGCACTTTATTGGCTCCAAAGAATATAATATTCTTCCGGAAATTTGTCTGCTTAATATATTTTCTCAACATTCAGAAAGATCAATCTATTTTTCTATTTTATTATTTAAAAGTTCTTAAAAGGGTTTATGTAAATATAATTAACAACTTTCACAACCATTTAATTACTGTTTGATTTTACTACTGCAATAATAAATATACATTTATATTTCAAATTAACTAATAAAATTTTAGCATGAAAAGATTTTCACTCAAAGTTACCTATATTTGAAAGTGAATAATGAGATATTAACAATAGATCTGAAGTATATATTCTTGTTCCTTGCTTATACCATTGGTTTTATCTGCTTGGCTATGATGGTAATCATCTATATGATCATTCTGATCATGCTGTGTGTTGACTATGCCAGAAATAATGTTGCAGGAGGAGGCATTTTGACTTTCAAAGAATAAGACAAAATTCAAATCCAAATGTTAGACTTTGGCCAAATGCCAAAGCCAAAACCAAACTTTGACACATCTCTAAATTATGTCCATCCTTTGGCAATAGTCCCTCATATCACCATGGGAATTGGGTGCTACTGCTCCAAGATAGAAATAACCAAAAATCACTGAGACCAGCACTCCTTTATACAACACTAAGGGCTTAAAATATATTTACTTGTTTGACTTGAAATGTAAATACACACACACACACACACACACACACACACACATACACACATACACATATACATACACACATGTATATATATCCAAATCCTGAGGCCCGTATATTATTTGAATGTTTTATTCATTTTAGTTTGCTTACTATGTACTATTTTTCTTTAGCATTCATTTTAACATTTTTAAAGTATTAAACTATAATTTTATAGAATTAACTTTATTAATAAAGCTTTAGTAATGAGAAATTATAGAAGCCTTTTCATTCTGAAAGGGCAAAACTAAATCTTATTAGTTCTGAGGTAATGTTTTAAGAAGCTTTTACTATCAGTTCTCATAGAACCGTTACTTGGACAATTTAAGAAATTCACTGACAACCATTTTTCAAACACTGTTCTAAGTAATTACTGTTTGACACTTGCTTTTTGAAGTCATTTGACCAGAGAATATTTTTTAAAAGGCTGTATTCTCCCTGATCATTGACCTGAATTGCTAGCTTGACATGACTCAATATTGTAGCGATGTTTGGAAGTCATTGCCTGATGGGTACAACAGCCTGCTTTTAGAAGACTCCAATTGAACTACCTCATCGTATTGTATGTAGCTTTAGGAACGTCTGGTGCAAATCCATTATGAACCTTGCATTTGTGCTCCTGATCTTGCCATTTGACCTAGTTGGACTCATGTGAGAATGTGACTTCTGTTGTAACAGGATAATGGTTTTGAATGAATCTATAAACATTTTTAATGAATATTAAGTCCTGAAATCAAAATAGTTAAACAGTCTAAATATTATCTAGTTTTAATGTGCACTTGGGTTTATATTTATTTGGCCAAGGCTGGGCTTTTTCTCCATTGTCCATAGAACTTTCAGCTTCTTTTGATGTATTTCTTAGGTGCTATAATGAAGTACCAGGACTTAGTATGTCTTTAATTAGCTTGCTAGGAAGAAATGCAATTGATGTTATTCAGGTCCTTGCCCATTCCAGCATAGCCAAAATATCATTCACAAGGAACAGGAATAATAAAACAATGGGTAAAAAGATCCAAAAACAAGTGAAAAAAAAGATTACCTAAATAAATATTCAGAAAGTGATTGCGTGCTGCATTAGAAAAACAATACTCTCCCTCACTCCACAACCCCAAAAAACCCAATCCAACAGTATGTGCATTTCAGGTATTGTTTTTAGCTTTGTTCGATCATTATTTCAACATAAACATCTAAATGTTTAACTATTTTACATAGTTGTATTTATAAAACTTGTGGATTTTCCTCCAAACAAAACCCAAATAAACTACAAAAAATCCAAGATATTATAAAATATTTCCCCTAATTTAGTCGTTATTTATTTTTCTGAGTTTTTTTCTTTTTTCCTGGTTCCAATCTATCAATAAAAAATTAAAAATTTTGACTGTGGTATTATTGGTTTCCTTTTTTTATATTCTTCCGTAGTGATGAAATTTTGAAAATATCTACTTCTATTTTTAGAAAAAAATCAAATTAATTTTGAGAAGTGGATGACTAAGTAGAACTAAAAAGATCCAAAAAATAAATATCAGGAAAAAAATTTCTGTAATCAAAATAAAATGTTGTAGATTATTTTTTAAGACTTATTATATATTTAAGAAAACATTCAATAGACAACTTTTTTTCCCTTCAAATGGCAGTTTTGACGCAAGAATACCTACATATTTAAAAATAAAATAATATTGAATTAAGAAATTAAATAATTAAGAAATTAAATATTCTTTCAGAAATATAAGTGGTTGATACTTGGACTTTCCACTTATTTTGTTTGTAAACATAAAAAGCAGTTAGAGGAGGTTCTCATAAGGTTGTGGTCATGTAGTATAACTCAGCTAATAAGAATCAGACCCCTGCACCTGGACCCACTAAGGCTACCTTCCAACTAATGGGCTAGCATAATAAGCTTAGGTAAAGCACATGAATTTGGAAACACTCTGGCTGAATTGTGCTCCTGAGGCATGATGGTGTAGTAAACAAGCTACAGGTTCTGGGGTTTCCATGAATGCATAGATTTTCAGTTTCCCCAAACACTGTTTATAACCATGGACAATATATTTTTCTTATATTTAAAATAGACACAGTATGACATTTTGAAGTTTGAGAACAATAAATCATGTTTAAAGATCCTAGAACAGTACATAGTTGATGATTGATAAAAATTAGTTCCTATATCATTATATGTCTAAAAATGTGTGTGGAGGGGTAACTACAGAGTTAATATGACAGTTGTTAAAGTTAGTAGCACTATATAGTATTAATAATATTATAACAATAACAATAATAACAATACAGTAAAAACGTAAGAGGGAGGAGCAGGGGGAAAAGGGGAAGAGGAAGAGAAAGAGGAGAACAAGTAGAAGTAGCCAGATTGTGTTAGTCAGTTTTATGAATAATTTTGTTTCTCCAAATGGTTTTTATTTAATACTTTACCTTTTGTGCTATTTATGCGTAATTTTATTAACATGGTATTTGGGGTTATATTAGTCTGATCGGGCTGCCATTCCAAAATACCACAGGCTAGATGGCTTAAACAACAGACATTTATTTTCTTACAGTTTTGGAAACTGGAAGTATAAGACTGAGTGTCTGCAGTTTTGGTTTCTGATGAAAGCTCTCATTTTGTCTTGTAGATTGCAGCCTTCTCACGATTTCCTCACATGGCCTGTCCCCTGGCACATGTGAGGAAAGAGAGAGAGAGTGAGCTGTGTCCCTTCATCTTATAAGGACACCAGTTTTACTGGATTAAGACCCCATCTTTATGACCTTGTTTAACCGTAAATATCTTCTTAAAGACCTAATATCCAAAAATAGTCACATTGGAGGTTGTTCAATATATAACTTTGGGGAATATGCAATTCAGTCCACAATAGGGGTGAAGAGGAGAAAGTAAGTGTTGGAGCAGAAGGAGGGTCTCATAGTAAGTTTTTTTTGTTTGTTTGTTTGTTTGTTTGTTTGTTTTTTTTTGCTGCAGAATCAAGGAAACTAGTTAGAAATGAAAAGAATATAGTTTTTCTAATTCACTATCTCATTTTCCAGTCTGCTGTTCCCCAAAAGAAATTTAACTTAAAAGCTTGCCCCATATTGTTTTGTTTCATTTGTATCATTTTGCAAATAATAGACCCTTAACTACTTGGTATTAATTTCACTTGATGAAGAAAAATTATGTCATCAAATAGAGGTTTCTCATTGGCTTTCCATGGCTGACACTAACATTAACACATATTACTTGAGAAAAAGCCTTTTTTTCACTCTCCTTATACAGTTAAAATTTCCATTAGTGTTTATGATAATTACATTTATCTCCAGAAGCTGTAGTGCTATGACACACTGTCGCCAAAACTCTTATAGCCATATAGAAAATGTTTAATTTTACTGAAAAACCTGGACAATTATTATGTTGATTGCTTAGCTTGACTAGTGACAGTAGTAGCTCTGTACCACTTGAGTTAATGCTTTTCTGAACCAACTTTAATTTCAAGTTTTCTGTAGGGGCTCCTTAGCCTGAGTAGGAAATATCTGAGCATGAATTGTGAGGCTCCACCAAACAGGTCTCATTGTAATACTCAGTGGTGTCGATGCCCAGTATCAGTCTCTGCTATTTGGGGCATTTTATTCCCTGGATGGAAAATCGAGATTGATTGTTCTGACCCTCATTTTTTATCCCTTCAGCCAATTAATGAAAATTTTCTTTAGCATTTGATGGAGATGTTGTTTTTACATTAATTCTTTAAATATTTCTCTTCTAAGTATTAATGTCTACCTCATATTTTACTCAGTTCCAACAATACAGTAAACAAACTTTATCTTCTCTTAATAAGTCCAAAATTATGAAATGATTTTCTTCTTAAAGCTTCAATCTATGTCTTTAATGGAGCTTAAGTGATCAGAAGTATCAAGGTTTAACTCCAAAAGCAGCTGATATTTTTAATATTTTATTTACAATATAAATTTATGACTTTGAACCCTGATAATCATCGACTGAGGAAAAAGCTTTTTTCGTTAAAATTCGTGCAAATTTTGCTTCCTTAAGTTATTTTGAAAATAAAATTAGGATTTGCTTTACTAAGAAGCTAAAATTTAAAACATTTATCTTAAAAGGGACATTGCGTCCTTGAGATTCTTAATTTGAGGTTTATTTGATTGATAATTATTCTTATAGTTATAGCTCTAGATAGCTATAGTTGATTATATTTGGGGATTGTAATGAGGGGTGTATTACCTATAAACAATATTATTGATGATCAAAATATTAAGGCCTCCAATAAACTTAGGGTTCAGTGAACAATGAAAGTCCTTTAGGGGTTGTAGACCTCAGGAAAGTAATATCAAGGGTTGGAATTTGAGTCTGCTGGCTGAAATAAAATCTAATAAGACATAATAAGCCTATCTTGTAAATAACTATTTACTGTCATGATTGTTATAGGAAAGTTACCATTGTATTCTAAAACTTTAATACATTAACCTATAAACTAAGCTTTTATTGGGGATATGTGCTGCCATCTAACTTAGCTGTTTTCTTATGCTAACTGTTGCCTCCATGTCACACTCACTACTGAGCCTCAGGCTGACAAAGATACCAAGAAGCCCCAGCTCCAGCCTTCTAGAAGGAACACGCAATTAAGGGCAGATGCACTAACATGCAAATCATTCTGTCTGGCCACCTTATTCCAGAAGCTAAAGTATTTCTTCTTATGTTACAGTAATACTAAAGACTATTCGGTACCTATAATTTATTACATTTCAATAGAGTTTTTCCACTGAAGAAAATAATTTTTAAAAAATTAGAGAATGCTAATGTGTTATGAAAAAAAATCTCGTTTACCTACTCATGTGTGGCTAGTTGCGAGTCTCCATGTCCTCGGTCACTCATAAAGATGGTACCATTATTGAATTGAAATAGCTAGATGTTTTAGGTCAGAATTCTACTTCTAGCTCTTTACTGAGGGTAAAAGCAGGGAATCAAATTAAGTGTAATGTGAAATCTCAACTGTCATTTTACTTGACTCTCTTTTTATGACAAAATTCAACCAGTAGATGGCATTATTTATTTTAGTGAGAACTACACATTTGGTGCCACAAAAAATAAGCAATTAATTGCTAAATGTGAAAATGACTTTTTTTGTGAGTCTCCCCCAATTGGTTTGTATTCAAATTCCACAAAGAGACATAAAATCAACAATCAACACAGATTTCCTCATTCAATAATGGACAAACACTTGCTTCTAGGACTTTGTATGTTTTTCAAATAATAATGTAAGAAAAGACATATTTAAAAACATTAATTTGAGTACTTTGTAATTAGCCTTGAAAATATGAAATATATGTACATATATATAGACATACAAATGTATATATCTTAACTATAATTCAATCATTAAGGTACAACTTGAAAATTGTTTCCCAAGTATTGTAGTCAAAACACAGTAAGTATACATTCTGAGGATTTCTTCCTATCCTAACACATAAACAGTTATAGATTTAACATGAAAAGTGAAAATTATAAAGAGGCAACTATAAAACTTCTAGGCTGGAGGAGCGGGGTTGAAATGGAAACTTTGTCAATATTAGTCTGCAAATTAATGTTTCTGACCATATGAGAAAAAAGTAAGAAAGCCAACAAACTGAAAAATTTTAAATGATAAAACGTTCTATTTCAGTTTTAAAAGAGAAAAGTAGAATTCAAAACTATAATAATTAAATATTCCCAGTTTTTAATAAAAAGTCTAAAACTTGGCAATTAACTTTGAGGGTGAAGCAGAAAAACTAAAACTATATCTATAGCCAGACACAACCTAGTGAAACTTCAGAATATCAAAAATAAAGAAAAAAAAACTTAAAATCTACCAGAGAAGAAAGACAGATTCTCACAAAAAAATTACATTTAGATTAAAGATAAATTTCTCAAGAGCAACAAAGTGTGCCAGAAGACAATAACTTACTGTTAAAATGCCAAGGGAAGCTAATTGTCCACCTAGAATATACTTAAGAAAGAAGGAAAAAATATCTTTAGACACAGAAAAATAAAAGAATTTACTGTTCATATTTTTCTTAGAAAGAATTACTCAAAGATGTACTGTAGCAAGAAGATTAAAACCAGAGAAAAAGAATAAAAAACCTAAAAACACAGTAACCATAAAGATTGGTCAAATATATTAGCAAATTTAATTAACTATTGATTCTAAAGTAAAAGAATAACCAATTTAGGGGCTAAGAAAGATAAAACTAAAATATTTGTGAAAAATAATAGATTGGTGATGGGGATGGGGTTAGGGAGGGTGAGGTAAAGCCAAGATCCTTGATTTCGGAAAAAGATATGGAATACTTTATATATTATAGGAAAAGAACATGCAGTCAAGAAATAAACAATAAAGAGGACAAAATAAATGCATAGTAATAAAAAATAAAAAAATAAACAGAAAGATAGAATTCTTACTTACTCAGAACAGTGACTATCCCTAGGGAAAAAGGGAAATCAGAATGTGGGCTGTTAAATGGGGCTTCAAATTATATCTTAACCTTTAAAACATGAGACACGTAAATTTTCCAGAATGTTAACAGTTGTTGAATGTAGGTGGTAGATACATAGGTATTTATTATATTATTCTCTATACTTTTCTGAAATATTGCAAGATGTAAAATAAAACAAAAAAATTTTTTTTTAATTTTAAAAATTATCTCACTGCCCTGCTACTGAAGTTTAAGAGATATGAAGTGTTTTCCTACAGCTAATATAATAAAGATCCCTGAAAAACAGGTTTTCTTAAAAGTTCAAATAAAATGAAATAGAAATGAAAAACAAAATCTGCTTAATCTCTTTTGTATATTGTATACTTATTTTTACTTTTGAAATCCTTAGTCTCATGTATATTTTACATTTCTTTCAATTGATTTTTGCTAATTCAATAGATTATCTTTGGGTCAGTTAATCCCATATGTATTTAAGATTATCTGCCAGTGTAATAGCAAACTGAAAATCTTTCTCTAGTATTAAATTTGCCTTAGAAAACAATACTAGCAGTATTGTAACTATTTTTCTTTTTATTATATGATTATTATCATTATTATTTGCATTTCTATGAACCAGAAAATCTAACTGGACTAATCGTGGCATTTGGAAAAAAAATAAAAAAATAAAGAACAAAAACCCATCTAAATTGGCAGTTTACTAATGACAATAAGTTAGCCTTCTCCCAAATTTAGGGGCTGACACTGGTATACACAACCACTTGGAAACATAAATAAATTCAAACCTGGGCACACTAAAGAATATTAAGGGGGGAAAAAAGGATGTTAAGGTATTGTCGTTAGGTAGGAGATATGATTCAAGAACTGTAGAACCTCTATTCTGATATAAAAGGAATTAAAAAAAATTTCAGTTTGCTTAAAACCAATAATTCTCTCATGGAGGGGAAAAAATATGTTGTTTACATTTAGAGGCAACCACAAGTGCTTAGATCCTATACAAAGTAAAAAAAAAAAAAATACAGAAAATATTCTAATATCAATATGGTTTGACAGGTCTGTTGGGAAAAAAATATAAATTTAAATAAATAAAAAACATCAGTGGCCTGACTCAAAATGACAGAATGGGTACATACATTCACTTCCTATCCTGCCAGCAATTCTATTGATGTAACAAAAAGAAAATATGTTTATGAAAAACAAGAATGGATTTCAACAACAGGCCAGATATTGTAAAAAACAAAACAAAACAAAACAAAACAAAAAAACAGAAAGTAGATCGGACCCGATGGTAGACAAAAAAGGATAGAGAAGAAAACCACAGCCAAAACATATGCAGAGATACGGTATTAAAAGGGAAGCTCAGAGAAATTCCATGCTCAGAATGAACAGGAAGGACCTCTAGAACAATCATCAGTATCATTGAGTAGAGGCTACAATCAAAACAGACTGAAGTCAAGCCTTTTTTTTCTGTTCATGAATATGGAGTAAATATTGACAATGCAATGATGATAAGTTCCCTTCATGAGTTAGTGTGCTCCAGAAGAAAATAGAGAAAATGGAGGAAAGAAATTAATCAAAGAAATAGTAAGCAACATTTTTGGAGGTAAGAACAGTTTCCTCTTTAGATTTATAGGGTCGACCTAGTGCCAAATAGGATCAATAAGAGTCATGCTTAAACACAGCTTAGAAAAATTTTAAAACCCTAACGTTCTAGTTTCCTGGGGCTACCATAACAAATTTCCAAGAACTGTATGGCTTAAAACAACAGAAATTTATTCTCTCACAATTCTGAAGCTGAAAAGTATTAAATCAAGGTGTTGGTCAGGCCATGTTCCCTTTGAAGACTCTAGGGGAGGATCTTTCTTTGTCTTTTCTTAGCTTCTAGTAGTTGCTGGCAATTCTTGGTGTTTCTTGGCTTATATACACATCACTGAAATTTCTTCCTGTGTTATCACATGGTGTTCTTATGTATGTCTATGTCCAAATTTCCTCCTCTCTTATAAGGAAACTAGTCATTGGAATAAGGCCACCTTAATCTAGTATGAACTCATTTTAAATTGATCACATCTGTAAAAACTCCATTTCCAAACAAGGTCATTCATGGGTACTAGGAGTTAGGACTTGAATGCATCTTTTGGAAAGATGCAATTCAACCCACAACACCTAAAAATAAAAAAATAAAAAATTTACAGAATAATCATCACTACCAACAAAATAGAGGCTACTTATAAAGAAACAAAAGTAAAATTGGCAATAGCCTTCTCAACACTGTATGGGAGAATAAAATGGAATAATATATTCAAAGTATTGAAAAGATACAGTTTGAAGCAAAAATACTATACCCAAAAACTATCATTCAAGTTGAAAATAAAATAAGTTTTTCAGTCATGTAAATCTTCTAAATTTTAGCCTCTTGAGTAAAAACGCTGATTTTTGATGGATGCAACGCATTCCCATCCTCTTTTTCCATAGTCTTATTACAGCCAACATTGCCCACATTGTACTATTCTGGCCAGTGATAAGTGCAATTTTGTTACTGGAGATCCTAGGAAAGTTTTTTTTTTTTTTTTTTGAATGCAGATTCCACCCTTTTTCTTTCTTCATCTTTTCTACTAGAAGATTTGTGTGAGACCTTAACAGTAGCTATTCTGTAACTATGAGGAAAAAAAAAATTGATGATGTGTTGGGCCAATACTATATATCCTTGGATCAAGTCAAGCAGCCAACCTATGTCCTGTCTTCTAGTATGAGACACAAATAAATCCCTACTTGTCTAAGCTACCACTGCATGTGTATTTTACTTGCAGACAAAAACATTGTTAACTAATACATCACCATTAGATCCTTTTCGAAGTGATTATCTGTGAATTTATTCCAGCAAAAGAAAAAAAGAATCTAAGAGAAAATAACACAAAAGGCAATAAACAGTAATGATTAAAGAAATCAGTTAATTTATAGTTAACACTATACCAGTGTTGGAATTATAAACAAATCAGTAACATTTTAAAACTTAAATCCAAGATGATTTCAATTGGTAATTTGGGACAGTAGTAAAGGAGAATACAAATGGCAAAGGCTTTTGACATATTTGGAGATTCAATATTAATTGTACATATGTAGAATAGAACATAAGTTTAAAAAGAATTAAAAAACCAATAGATAGAAAAATACAATCAAGGAAACACAATTGCACTGGTAAACTGTAAACATACAGAAAGAAATAACAAAAAGCATGGTGAATTAAAAAATGAAAAATAAAGTATGGAAATAATTCTAAACACATCATTTCCCATAATAAATATTCAGTACATGATTTAAAAAGGAGGGTTGATAATATTTGGTAGTAGATAAAATATAAGACCACAGCTGTTTGCAGGAGACATACCTAATACAAAATTAATTAAAAGGCTGAAAATAAAGATAATAAAAATAGAAATCTCAGACAACTGGCAACAAGAAAAGTAGAAGTAATGATATAAATAATATTCAAAAGAATGTATAATAGCTATAAATTTTTGACATCAAATAACATCAAGGCAAATTGAACAAATATAAGTATTTAATAAACTCTATATTTTAAAGAAGACAAAAACATATTTTCTCAGAAATCAAGACTGAACATATAAAATTAAATTAGAAAATGAAAAATTAAATAAAGCAATTATAAAGTTTTATGTATAGCCATATATTAAACATTATATTCAACTAAGAGAAATATTTCCTATAAAACATCCAAGAGATATTTATAAAATTGACCATACATTACGTTACTAGAAATTACATCAGTGTTTTGTCTATACATAATATATTCAACTGAAAATTTAAAAGAAAACAAAGAATAATTATAAAATAAAATTGTAAGAAAAACTTGTCTACATTAGCACCCATATTTAAGAAAATATGTGCAATACTTACACACAGAAAACACAAAGCATTGCTGAAAGAAATGGAAAACCTAAAATGAGAGAACATATTCATGAATTAGAAGACTTGATATTATTATGATGTAAATTCTAGTCACAAATACATCATTAATAAAAATATTTAACATTAAATAAGCAGAGGTGTTCAGAGATTATATTAAGCTCACACAGTTCAAGAAAATTAATATACAAGAAAAATTTTAAAAAATTAAAACAAAAAATGATATGACCAATAAAAAACAATACTAGCTATTTTCAAAGATGAAGAAAGTAGACAGCCATTAAATAATGTGATTTTAAAAAAAGGAAAATGGATCAAACATTAAGAATGAGAAAGAGGACATACTTATTGATATGTTTTCATATTTTTTTAATACAAAGAGATTTATATATTTTTTTGTAATTACTTTAACAATCTAAATGAATAAAATTTTAGGAAAATATAAACTACCAATACGACTCCAGAAATAGAAAACGTACTGATCCAATAACTATAGATAACAGTTATATGTTAAGCATTATAAATATTATTATAAAATATTATAATATAAATATTAATTCAATTTTAGAAATTAATAGCTTAAGACAGAGAGAGGTTAAATAACTTGTTTAGGCAACATAGTTATTGAAAAGTAGAAGTTTGTCTACAAAATCCATGATATTAAGCACTATATTATGCTATTCAAATATAATTCTGGTTTTATTCCTGCCATAAATAAGATTTTGAGTTATAACTTAGGAAATATCTCTGCAAGTTATACATAAAGAAATTTTTTTAATTTTACAAGTATCAGATAATTGCTACATTATGACGTATTTACCTCCAATCATCCCAGATGATGTTAAAGATAAACAATTGATTCATCAATTCAATACACATTTATTAAAAATGTATTTTCCCATCAAGTAAAACGGGTGCTGGATATCCAATGGTGATTAACTCACAATTCTTGTCCTTAGGCACTCTCAACTTAAAATAAGTTAATTTCTATTATTGGATACTTTAATACTAAAGTTTAGAAAGAACAGCAACAATGATGTGAACAAAGTTCAGTAGGTGGACAAAGACAGGAATGACTACGTGTGAAATCAGGAAATAGCCATAATTTTCTGAGCATCTACTGAGCTCTAGGCAAAATAATGAAACGATAGTTAAAAGCTTACTAGAAGATTCTAAAAAACCTAAAAATTATAAAGTATGCCACAATATACTGCACAAGGCACAAAAACTACCATTGATGAAGACCAGCAACTAGAAATTGTTATTTTCCTTCAACTCAGTGTTAGAACTAATTTGTCATGAAGACTGACCTGTCAACTGTTTACCTGCAGGCACTGTACACATGTTAACGTGTTAATCACCACAACAATGTTACGAGGTAGACATTTTCACCCATTTTACAGATAAGGTAACTTAATTACCTTTCTCTAAAGAAAATAACTGCAGAATATAAATGGAAGGGAAAGAACTAATCTAGCTTATTCTTTGTGTGTTTGTGAGACAATAGTGATGGAACAGTGCAGGCAGATGGCATTGTTCTAGGTAGATGATCCTGGAGAAATATTTGGGAATCCTCGGAGAAGGGGGAAGAGTTAGGATAAGAAGGGCTGGCGGCAAAGTCTGTGGGGTTTCTGTTTCCCTCTCCATTATGCACCTTGCTTTATCAGCAGATCATTTGGTCAGGAATAAGAGTTGGTTGTAACATAATTTAATTTAGATGGAAGTTCTACTGGAAAGGGAGGATTACTGCTTCTAGTGGCCCAGGAGTCTTCCTCTAATAACTCATCTGCTGCAAGATCAGATTTGAAATATTAAAAAGCTCATTCTTGGAAAAGCAGATTTTAGTTGTTGTATCTCCTATTACTATAACCTAATTTTCTTTTTTATTTTTGCTTTCAGGACAAGCCAGACACAAAGGTGAGATAGGAGAAGTTTGGTTTGGGTTCTCCTTTCCCAAACCATATACTTTCTTTCTCAGACCCACTCCCCAAGTGCCTACAATTCTCATGCTGTAGAGAATTATACCTAATTCACTCCCAAATATACCTAACCTAACCACCTGTCATCACAATTACTTGTCCCTTGTCCACACCTTTAGTAATCCCATGAGGAAGAATCCTTCCAGGTGTTGGAGGATGATAAATGTTAATGTATTATGCCTAGAGGGCTGTTTGCATTTTAGTTAAAGGTATCTGAAACCTAAGTATCCTTATGATGTGCAAATAAATCTTTAAAAGTGGAATTTCAGGTACCCAGACAGACTATGACAAAGAAATTTTTTGTGTAATTTTTTTAACCTACAAAAACTGATAGAAATAGACCAAATTTTTTTCTAGGCCCTAGGGGAACTAACACTATTTCTATCTGCAGTATGTGGTATTGGGAAGATGGATTTCCTCCAGATATATCTCTAATTCTACTACAGAGAATTACTACAAAGCTGCATGGTTCACCTGTTCATAAGGCTAGCTCTAGCTACTGCCATCAGACAGATACGTAATGCAAAGAACTAGTTTTACCACCTTATTTCTTTAGGTCAAGAGAAGCCACGTGACTCTCCATTACAGAATTTTCAGGAGAGATATGAGAACATAATTCAACAGACTACAGATTTTTCCTTTATACTGGAATTTTCTTTATTTTGGGAGGAAGTCCAGAAAGGTCATAGCTGTGACAATTCACCTGGTAATTTAAAACAAAAAATATTTTTTATGTTTCAAAAACATAAGCATTTTTCAGAGAATCAGACAGAAATATAACAATCACAGGCCAGATTGATATTTTTAGTAATCGTCATTTTTACTGAAATAATTCCTTTTGTCACTCTTCAAAGCACTGTAGATCCCAGTTTTTTTGTTTTGTTTTGTTTTGGTTTGGTTTAGTTTAGTTTTTTATAAACACACACAACCTTATTGGACCTTTCATAGAACATGACACATTTCTATCCAACTGCCTCCCTTTTCCATTTCAAACTAATCTCTGGTGACCTTGCCATTGCTAACAATTTAAAGTTAATTCCTGATTGGCATACCTCTTACCAAAATGGTAATTTCACAATGACAAATGATATGAAACCTAATATCAATTATTAATGGGGAAAATATTTTTTTATTCTAACAAAAATTGGGCCAAAAATACTAGTTATTGAGTTTCTACCATGTGTTTGCATTTGGATGACAAAATATAAAATAAAAGAAACTCATAGTTTCTAAGTGTCTACTATTGTTTTGGCATTTAAACATAACCTCACTTGAAGTTCAGAGAAGCTAAGCAAGCTTCCCAAAGTTATACAGATATATAGCTTTGAAGTAATAGGTTTGGAGTTCAACATCAAGTCTGAATAACTTTAAGACTGAGAAAAGACCCACAGAACATGCTGCCTCCAAGCACAGAAAGATCTCTGACAAAATAAAAAGCTAGAGGTAAGACTAAAGAAAAAGAGAATACCTTGGCAATCCAAAGCACTTCAGATGAATGGATAAAAGAGAGAGGATACCCTAATTGCCAATAATTCTGTGGCAGGAAATGTGGTGAAGCTTGCTCTTCTGGAAGCAGAAAGTAGAGAAAGGGACTTCCTATGAATCAAGGTCCTGGGGGCTGAAAGTACAAAGTTTGTAGCTGAAGGAATGATTTAAATATTGGGGCATGAGGTATTCTTGACATCAAAGACTGGGTAGGAGTGAGCAATACTGTCACTGAATTTCTGAGATGTCCCTTGCCACCCCCTCTCTCCATGATGACCACCTTAGGCTTAAGGTCATGTCCAACTTCTAGCATCACAAAGTAATCAGTAAGACTGATTCTTTGAACATTGGAAAAGCAGCATCCTCTCACTGAAGCAGTAGGAAAGGGATGTTTCTGAGCATAGCGTGTGAATATCAGATCATCCAACTTTTCCTTCATTATTCATATGTATAGAGAAAATGGATGTTTGTATAAGAGAACTAAAAATGCTATACCTGTAAAATGCTCTATCACAGGAGGTTCAAGGCTT
Source organism: Eidolon dupreanum (assembly GCA_028627145.1). NCBI lineage: Eukaryota > Metazoa > Chordata > Mammalia > Chiroptera > Pteropodidae > Eidolon > Eidolon dupreanum. The sequence continues at coordinate 55,362,201 of CM053513.1, forward strand.
GAGTGGCATGGAGTGATTATAGCTTAATGCAACTCTGGGGAAGAGAGAATTTTCACTCTCAACCTAAACACTGAGAAACTACTGGTAGATAAGTGGTAGTTTACATGTTAGCTAATTTGTTGACCTTCCTTTTCCCACAGCTACACTACACTACACAGCCTCAAGAACAACTTGGAAACAAACAAGATATCCTCTCCAGGCGAAGGGCTGATCAGATTACTCAGCTGTTCTGTGAGAGGGATCATGCTAACAAGGACAAATACCTTGGAAAAAGTGCTGGATTCCACTATCAGGGAATTGTAGGCAAGATGGGTAAAGCTTCCCTATTGTTAACATGAAGCTCACAGTCACATAGGTTTTATATATTAAAAATAAGTTCTTCATACCCAAGCTGATATAAAGAACAAATTAGTTATATCAGTTATAGTAGCTACCTTCCTTCTGCATCAGTCTGTCAACTTTCCTATCCAAATATACAAACTTGACTACGATAGTAGCTTTCAAATATTTCTGATCTTGAACTTAAAGTAATATATCTTACACTGTGAAACAGAAAACACCTACATACATATAAAATGGAAATAAAAGCTTCACAAAAAAATACCTTGATCACATTAAGTGCACTTTAATATTTTCTCATGCTTTCTTTTATTATTTTTTAAAAAATATTTGTTAAATACTTTGGAACCTGCAGTTAGATAGTTATTGGCTTAGATTAGTTCACCAAAGAGAAACTAAAACTGGCTAGATATGCTTTCCTGAAGGAATGAACATATACTAGTTCCACAGAATCACCCCATTTTCGAAGTGTTTGTAAGCATCTTTGTGATACACTGTTGAGGGCAATTTTAATTATATTTACAATAAAAATAGTATTTTTTTCCTTTAGACATTCAATGTCTAGTCCACCTCTACCTTCCTACATATTTTCTATTCACATATTTCTTCGACTTTCACTAACTCTGGTTCTATGATAATGTCCCAGACTTCATTAATGTTCTATTTTATCTGTGTATTAAGACTTGATCTCAAAAAGGTTATGTGCTCATGTTGGGAGCCGTTTTCAGGCTTGAAAGCCAAGCAGGATATTCGCACAGTAAAGCTAAGAAGTCTGCTGATACAAAAAGAACACCTGGAGACGGGAACAGAGAAGTTGATTGTTCCTTGGCCTTAACGAAAGGGATGAGAAATGCCGAGATAGCGTTAAGCTCCCTGTGTAATGTTAACAAGGTTATTGTGCATAACTAACATTTTTTGAGCTGTTTCCCATGCTTGCTAGGGTATATCAGGATGGTGCTCAATAAACTTGGAGCTGCAGCTTTGACTGTATGCCCTCCTGAGATCTTTTTCTCTTCTCTGTCTTTTTTCCTAACCCTCGCTCCCCCACTCAGGACTGTTCGACTCCGTCCAGCGGGTTCCGGCATGCTCAGCTAAAATTTCTGTGTTTTTTTAATGGTCATATTTTTAGAGCAGTTTTAGTTTCACGGAAAAAACTGAAGAAAGTAAAGTTTCTCCCTGCCCTCCTCACACATGTATAGCCTTTCCCATCATCAAAATTCCCCCACCAGAGTGGTACATTTGTTAAAATTGATAAACCTATATTGATAGATCATAATCACCCAAAGTTCATAGTTTACATTATGGTTCACTCTCAATATTATACATTATATGGGTCTTGACAAATGTATAATGACATGTATCCATCATTATGGTTTCATACAGAGTATGTTCACTGTCTGTCCTAAAAATCTGTGTTCTACCTATTTAACCATCCCCACATTCCCCAACAATCCCTGGCAACCACTGATCTTTTTACTGTGTCTGTAGTATTGCCTATTCTAGAAAGTTACATAGTTGGAATCATACAGTATGTAGCCTTTTCATGACTTAGCTTTGCAATAATTTTCTCCAATTTTGGATTATTTTCTTTCAACCATGTTTCTTAAGAAGTAAAGGTGATATACAGAATGGTAAGACACAAAGCCAAGGGTCTTTTCTGAAAATTAAGTATATTTTGAATAAAAGGCTTTAAGACTGAATAAATAAGCTAACCTCCAAGTTTATATTGGTTTATTGAAATCTGAGACCAATTTTAAAAGCTGCAATTGCAAAGACAAAGATTTTATGTCTTTATTAAGTTCAAAGCTTTTTAAAATAAAGTATCAATCAGCATAATGAGTAGTAAGAACTGAGAGAACTTGTAGAAAACTTACAGGATAGATAATATTTTTACACTAAAAATAGTAAATACAGGGTAGAAAGAGGGGAAGTGGACAGACTGGAAATAATGGAGAAATTAATGGACTATGTTTGTGGTAGCTAGGTTTGTATAGTAGATTAAAAGATTATTTTTAAATTATATCATTTTAAATATAACTTACTGTCTATATGAATGTAATTACTTCCCTTTCCCTTTTGGAATTGTTTTCAAGAAACTAATTTTACAGTTCAATTTAATTTCTGTCAGTTTGATACTTTTTGATCACAGAGAGGCTACAGGATGCCCAAATTTGGAGGAAGGGCATTATTCACACGCTTGTATGTATGTGTGTATTTTATTTTATTTTCTTGTAGCTTAATGATCAATTTTGCTATTTTTTTATATTACAAAAAGGGTTTCCACCACCTTGTAAGAGAAAGTCAGTTGTCCTTTACCAGGGGTCCCCAATCCCTGGGCCCGGACCAGTACTGGTCTGTGGCATGTTAGGCACTGGACAGCACAGTAGGAGGTGAGCAGCAGGCGAGCAAGTAAAACTTTGTATTTGCAGCCACTCCCCAGAGCTAGCATCACTGCCTCAGCTCCACTTCAGATCATCAAGCATTAGATTCTCATAGGAGCCAAAAAAGGTTAAGGACTGCTGCCTAAGAGTGGTCAAGTGACAGAGTCCTGATCTATAATACATAAGTAGAGGTCAGTGGGTGGCGCTTTCTCAAAGCTTTTTAAAAGAATCTGATTTAGCTGGCCTGTTTAAATAGAATTATAATCAGAGAAATAGTTTTACCATCTGAAATTAATTAAAGAAGGCCAGAAGGCTCTCCTTAAGAAAAAATCAGCATTTAAAATGAAATCAAATGATAAATTGGCAGGAAACAGAAAAGAGCCTAGAGGGGAAATGTGAAGTGGTAGATTTGTGGGCATTTACTAAGGTGGAGGATAATCCATCAGACTTGAGGAAGTACATGGCAAAGTTTTTCACACAGAAATTCTTTCAGATGAAGATTGTTAATTCTGTTTTTTTTTAAATCTTATTCTATTATTTGCTTTTGTATGCTTTACACTGGCTCTTCTTGCTGAGGTTTGAAGCATAGAATTGCATGCTTCTACAGTGCATTTGTTCTTAGAGTGCATCAAGAGGGTATCTCCCACCCTCACAAAGTTACTGCCACAGCAACAATTATACTCCAGTCCAAGGACTGGGTGGAAGGGACTTCTCTCCCTACTCAGTATTGCCAAAATAGGTGAGTGCTAGGTCTATTTTTTTGGTTTATGGATTCTTTCTTCAGTTTGTGTGATTAATTGTATCCGAGGATTTTAGAGTCTTTGTTCACAAAAGAGGTGATTCAATCAAGAGAAAGTTAGAGATAAAATAAATACATTTGTGTGATGATAATTAAATGAGGAGTTCTACTGGTCTCTTGAGCAGCTCTGGCAGTGTGCCTCTTTGGCTCTGATATAGTACTTCTGGTCTAAGGAGATGGACTCCCTGCATTGCTCCTCGGTGCCTTGGGACTGGCCACCTGCATCTAGCACTGTGGTCTAGTGAGGAGATACTAGGGAGGAACAAACAAGTCAGTTCTAATTTATTGACTCTAAAAGAAAACTGCTGCTTCTTCCAGTTAAACCCTAACCTATAATTTAAAGATGAAATCAGTAGCTTTTTATTTTTCATTGGCTAGCAAGAAAGATGCTACCTAACAATTGCCATGTAACAAATAATCTCAAAATATAGTGGTTTAAAACTATTAATTTAGCCCACATATTTACAAATTGGTGCTTTGGAGTGGGCTCAGCTGGGTGGTTTTTCTGGGTTAATGTGTGTGAATGGTCTGCTGTTAGGTTGGTTGGGGGCGTGTTGGTCCAGGCCTGCCTCAGCTGGAATAGTCTTCTCTTCACATGGCTTACTCTCAGCTCCAGCCAGCCAGCCTGGCCTTGTACACATGGGGATAGCTGAGTTCTAAAGGACAGTGTTACATGCAAAGCCTCTTGAGATCTAGGCTTGGAAATAACACACTCTCACTCCTATCACATTCTCCTCACCAGGCCAGCCCAGATACAGGCATACCTTGAAGATATTGCAGATTTGGCTCCAGACCACCTCAATAAAGTATTCTAATTAAGCTAATCATAATCTTTTCACACATGGAGGTTCTTGCCTTCAGTTTGTAAAGAGCACATCTATGAAGTGCAGTCAAGTGAAACTTGATAAAACGAGATTTGCCATACAGAGATGAAATAGCCTCCACCTTTTGATGGGAAGAGCTGAAAATCACAATGAAAAGGGCATGGGTATAAAAAGGAGTGAGGCTGGGAGTCACTTTTTCAAACTACCACACTTATCGTTGTCTAGGAAGATTGCAAGTCAATGCTGGAAAAACTGGCCTTGGTTGAGGGCATTAGCTTAGCCAAAATCTCATTCAGGTAAGAGAGTACTTCTGTGATTTGGGGGAGGTATGAGGCAGAGAAATGCCTTCTTGTTGATTTCTGCTTTGCCACCAAATTTTGAATTGTGTTGTTTTGTCGTTATTGTTTTATTGAGGAAAAATATTTCTAAAATGTAGCAGCATGCAACTTTATGCTTCAGTCAGTATTTAATAAAAATTTTCTTGAAACAGAAAAAGATGAGACATACAATCAAGACTATTCTATTAGATTAGTTTCACATTGAATATCAAGTTTATGATACATTCAGATAACCCTTGTTTTTGGTATAATAATGAAATTTTTGCTTTAGTCTGTTGTATTCTCCTCTATTATTTTGTTCAAGCAGGATACTGTTCTGAATTAAACCATGAAATGATTTGTATTGCACATCAATAAAAAAAATGTTCTAGAGTATCATCTGAATTTTCATTTCTTCAATTCTTTTTACAGTTATTACTTTGATAATGTAATATTTTAATTAGGTAGGAAATCATAGAAGAAAATAACAAATTGAGTCAAATTAGCATAGTTTAATATAACCAAAGCAATCTATAGCATCAGTAAAAGCAGTGGGTACTATAAAGATCTCCCAGTTTCACTCTTTTACAATGTAGTATTCGTTAACTGTTCTCATCATATTGCTATGATGCCCAAGGACCATTATTTAGCCTGAAAACATAACATTTGAGCATGACCTGAAGCAGGTGAAGGGGTAAGCCAAACATAGCAGGTGAAGTGACCCAGTATCTGGAAAGATAAAGTTAGGTGCGTTATTTGTGTTCTTTGGAGCAGCAAGATGATCACTGTGGCTGGAGAAATTGTGTGGCTGGAGAAGACATTAGATTCAAGATATATTTTGTAAATCAAATCAATAAGAATTCTACAGGTTCTATGAGAGTTGTGAGAGAAATAAGGAGTCAAAATGAATCTAGTGTTTTGCCTGAGAAATGGTATAATTTCCATTAACTAAGATGAGAGATGTGGGTAAAGTAAGAGAACAGTGAAAGAAATCAGATATTCAAATTTCGATATGCTATATTTCATGTCTGTTATATATCTCATTGGGGATGTCGAAATTTCAGTTGTGTATATATACACATATATGTATCCTGTGTTCAAAAGAGGGGTTCAAACTAGAGATGTAAATTTTAAATCAAAGTTTTCTAGTTGTATATTTAAAGATTATCCAGGGACTATCATTCAGAAAATAAGCATGTGTAAAAAAGATTGTGAAAAGTGAACAAGAACTCCATTTACCACACCTTCAATTATTTAAAATCTTATAAATCAATGCTGCTGTCTAATACAATTTCCTGCAATGATAGAAATGTTCTATAGCTGCACTATCTGAAACAGTAGCTGTATTAGTTTTATATTTCTACCATAATAAATTATCTCAAACTTGGTAACTTAAGTAATAAAATTTAATATTTTGCATTTCTATGCATCAGAAGTCCAGCATGGTCTTACTAGGCTAAAATCAAAATACTAGCAGAGTTATATTTCTTTCTGGAGGATATAAAGTAAAATCCACGTTTTCTAGCTTCTGTATTCCTTGACTTGGCTCCCTTTATGTAGCTTCAAAGCTAGTAAGGCTTGTGAGTTCTTATCATATCTCATTACTCTGATCTTTTCTTCTTCCTCTTGCTTCCAATTATAAGGACCCTTGTAATTACATTGGGCCCACCTGGATTATCGAGGATACTATCCCTATCTCAATATCCAGGATACTATCCCTATCTCAATGTCCTTAATCTTAACTATGTTTATAAAGCACACTTTGCATTGTAAAGTAACATATTCACAGTTCTATGGATTAAGGCATGATCATAACTTTGTGGGTGGTCATTATTCAACCTAGCTTTATGACCACTATCACCATATGGCAACTGGGCATTTGAAATATGGTTAGTACAGAAAAAGACTTTTTTACTTTTATTTAGTTTCGGTTAATATAAATTGAAATTTAAATACTCACATGTGAATAGTAGCTGACTTATTAGGTAGGAGAAATCTAGAGGGATAGGGGAGTGAAAAATATAGGGAAATAGTAAAATCACGGACCAACATTAAGAGCCCATGTAGGGTTCAGAGTCACAAATTTAAAGTAAGACTTTAGCATGGTTATATTTCTATAACCTTGATTTAGCTAGTGATGGCAACCATACACTTGGCTTGAGGATACATTAGCAGAAAAAGATAACTAGAAACCAAGGAAGAGAAAAATTTTGGATTCATGAAACAATGAATAAAGTGGCCAGAAAAATATTCTCTTAATTCTAAATGATTCTTGAGGCTGCCACTGCAAAATAATTCTTAAAAGCGGATTTATAAAACAGAAGACTCACAATGTATAAACAATTATAATTTATCAAAATTCAATGATTAATTCTTGACATTAATGGAAAAATGGATTGAAATATTTCCAAATTTAAGGACAACTGATAGAATAATAAAATGAGAATTTGCAATTCATCAGAGAGAAGCAAAAAGTTAAACACAAAAGTTTTTATAAGTGATATTCAAAAACATGAACAAAGAAAACCCAACACAAGATGGCAGCAAAAAGTTTAAACATATTGATTAAATTTCATATCGAAGACAAAGAACATAATTAAATCTTTTTTGAGCCACACTTAAATGACAAAGGTAAAAATTGAGCAAAGTAATTAGAAGCCAAACAATACAGAGTTCAGTGGAAGTGGGAGTCTTTCTTGTCAGTAGTGTTTTGGATTCCCAACATTTGTGGGGCTCAAGCTCAAATAAAAATTTAATTGAAAGTGGTCCCCAGTTAGTAGTTTCCCACAATATCTAGCAGAAGCACGTACAAATTTATTTTTATTTTTTTGAGGTGGCAGGCAGTGTACCTGGCTGCCAGCTGCCAATGTATTTTCTAAAATAAAGCCTGCAAATTCATGTCTTCCTCATGCACCCAGAGATTGCATTTTTTCTTTTTCAAGAATAAAGATGCTTAGAGAAACAAATATACATAAGGACTATAGAATTCTATGCTACCAAAAATATTACCTGTCTGTTTATAATGGAGAAAATAACCACCAGATATTTACAAAAAATCAACAGCACAAAAGAGAAACACAAGCAGATTATAATTTTTAGTCAAAGTTTCTAAAAGGCTAAATAATTTTGAAAATATGTTGCAAAAAAAACATAACAATGAAAAGAAAGATAATAAAAATTCCAGGAAAAAAATTAAATATGCACAAAGAACAGTCCTAATATTGAGCAAAGTACAATGTGACCTGATTTTGAGTTGCCAAAAGAACTCAAGAATACAGAATCCATTTGAACTTGTTTTGAGAGTCACAGTGGGTCATGAAATTAGACCTATTGAAAAGGAAAGGTAAATTCTAGTAAACTATTTGGCTCAGGAATGAACAAAGACATAATAATGAAATTACGGTTTGTTGTTTTTGAACATTTTGATCAAACTTTTGACTAAGCACAGATGAATTAAATGTAATGTTATAGTCCTTTTGACATTATAATAATGAAGGTATCTACATGGAAGTTTAAGATGAAAAGAAAATGAAATTGTAAAGTCAATCATATCTTTTCTTTACACAGTGGGTAGTTTAGATCCCTGTCTAAAGATATAGTCATAAGAAAGAATGGCTTAGAAATTTTACTTAAAATTACTAAGGTAACCACAGAGGAATTATAAATAAAAAATCAAGTGTAAAAATGACAAAGCAAGGAGAGGGTAATTAATGTGAACAAATCCTGATCTTTCAAAGGGAGGAGACAATACATAACATCTAAAATTGTTAGGTCAAAAATAATTATTTTATTCAGAATTAACATAACTGCCAAAATAGCACAAAATAGAAGTGGAAAAAGTAGTTGCCTTTGGGAAATGTAATTATGGGTGTTATAATATTTTATACTGTCAAAATCAGCTTATAAGAAAGAGGAGATATAAAGAAAATAACTTTTTATTTGTAATTTGTATTCTCAGAAAATGTCAAGAAATTAATGTATCCCCCCAAAAAGAATAATAGCTATTTCATAATAGCCTTCTTGGAAGTCAAAAATGGCATAGCCTGCTGTGGGTTTTTTTGTTTTGATTTTTCTCTTTTACCCTAAGAGTTATTTAGAAGAGTATTTATTTCAAATTAGATGAGATTATTTTATTACTTTTTCTGTCTTTTCTCTATTAAGTTTGAATCTTATTGTGCTCAGAAAATGTAATACATTGAAATTCTACTTTTGAGAATTTTAAAAAATTTTCTTTGTAGCCAAAGAGATTTTTGTAATTTCTGTGGGATTTAAGAAAAATGTAAATTATCTTTTTTGTCAGGTATAAAGATTTCTGAAAACTAGCTGTATTATAATTCTGTGTAATAGTGTAATGCTGTTATTTCAGGCTAAGTATAATTAGGCTAAGTATAATTATTTCTGAGAGCGGTATATTAAAGCCTTGACCCTTGTGGTTTTGTCTGTTTCTCATTCTGTCATTATATTTCAAAAACATCTTGTTTGCAACACAAGACCGTAACCATTTCATATTAAATTAAAATAAAATATTCCAGTCATTAATATACTTTTTCCATAATTAAAAATATATTTAAAGAGTGGTTTTAGGTTCACAACAAATTTGAGAAGCAGAGAGTTTCCATATACATGCTGCCCCTATACGTGCATACCTTCCCCTTATCAACATCTCCTACCATTGTGGTACATTTGTTACAACTGAAGAAATTATGTTGAAACTTCATAATCACCCCTCAGTCCATAGTTTACATTTGAGTTCACTCTTGGTGTTGTACTTCCTAAGGGTTTGGGAAAATGTATAAAATATGTATCTATCATTATAGTATCATGCAGAGTATCTGCACTTCTCTAAAAATCCTGTTCCCTGCCGGTTCATCCCTCTCCTTCCAAACCTCTGGCAACTACTGACCTTTTTCCTGTCTCCATAGTTTTTCCTTTTTTAGAATGTAATATAGTTGGAATCATGCAGTATGCAGTTTTTTCGGGTTGGCTTTTTTTACTTGGTAATATGCATTTAAGATGCATGGCTTTATAGCTCATTTCTTTTCAGTGCTGAATAATCCATGGTCTGGATGTACCACATTTTATCTATTCAATTATTGAAAGGCACCTTGGTTGTTTCCAGCTTTTGGCAATTATGAATATATTTGTTATAAACATCTGTGTGCAGGTTTTTGTTGGACCCACGTTTTCAACTTCTTTGAGTAAATACTAAGGAGTATGATTGCTGGATCTTATGGTGACGATATGTTTAGTTTTGTAAAAAACTGCCAAACTGTATTCCAAAGTGATTGTAGTGTTTTGCATTCCCACCAGCAATGAATGAGTTTTTAGTTGCTCCACATCCTTGTCAGCATTTGGTGCTGTCAGTGTTCAAGATTGTGGCTATTTTAATAAGTGCGTAGTGATATTTTAATTTGCATTTCCCTAGTTATATATAAGGTAAAGCATTTTTTCTCAGACGCTTATTTGCCATCTGCATATCTTTTTTAGTGAGGTGTCAAAGTATTTGGCTTATTTTTTATTCAGGTCATTTTATTGTGTTTTAAGAGTTCTTTGTAAATTTTGGATAATAGTTATTTATCAGACAGTGTTTTGCAAATATTTTCTGTCTGTGGCTTATTTTCTCATTCTTAACACTGACATTTATAAAACAAATTTTTGGTTTTAATAAAATTCAGCTTATCAATGATTTCTTTCATGGATAATGCTTTTGGTGTTTTATCTAAAATGCCATCACCATACCCAAGGTCATCTAGGAATTTTGTAGTTTTGTGTTTTATATTTAGGTCTATGATATATATATTTTAATTTAATTTTTATGAAAGATGTAAGGACTGTCTAGGTGTTTGGTTTTTTTTTGCATGTGATGTCTAGTTGTTGCCATTAATATTTTCATTTTGAATTTTATTTTGTTGACTTTAAATACTGTAATTTATAATTATTTATAAATTTATAATTTATAAATTTATGACATAAATTTATAATTATTTATAATTATTATAATTATTTCATTATAATATTCTCTTAATCTATAATTGTTTGAAAATAAAAGAGAAAGAAGCATTTACAGAATGATGAAGTAAAACCCCCCAAACCACTTCTCTATTAAAGAAGCAGGAACACTGGCCAAATTGTCAAAATCAACTTTTTAGAACTCAAAACCAAAGTCTTTCAAAAATCAAAAATTTTATTTTAGAAAAATCTTTGAATCTTGATTTTTTAAAAAGTGAGCTTTATGATGTTCTAGTCTGCCCTATGCCCATTCCCTCACCAGCTCCATGGTAGCCTTGAAAACCAACAGACTCATAACTGCAACCATGGTAGCTGTGAAAACCACCAGTATGTCAGTAGAGGGAAAAGAAGAGGCTTGGCACTCCCCCTAAATTCCATCCCATATTATTGTCACCACTTGACCTTTATGAAAGCTACCTGAACAGCAACATTCTCAGGGCTTATCTTTACTTGACCTGATTTAGAACTTGCTCTGTGAGAATAGCTATATCTCTAGGCTATGTGTCTAAAACAATGGTTGACAGTTACTTAAAATCACAACTTCCTGAGGTGGAGATACCACTTGGTGCTAATAAACAGCTTATAAAAAATCTTAAAAGGAAAAACTGGAGAATCACGGGAACTTAGAGGGCTTTCGAAAGCACCAGATATTCCTTATTCCTGGTAATCTAAAAGTTCACATACATGTGAAGGACTGAGCATGTCTAAGAAACACCTGAGAAGGCCCAAATCTCTCACTTATGGTTGATCTTGAGTCTCTACACAATCAGGAATTGAAGATGAAGGCAGAGTTGTAAGTTGTCTTCTGGAATGTTGAAGATGTGCCCAGTCATAAACACAGAGCCCCTCACAAAGGCTATGAGACTTATTGGTCCAAGACATTTAAGGAAATATCTGTCTAATCATTAGCCAACAACTAAACTAACCAAACAAGAGACTTAAGTGGCTGCACAAAGAGAAAACAGATTAACAGAATTAATTCAGGAGAATCACAAATGAGTCATAGAGAAAAAATAAACAGCAGTAGCAACAAATCATGGAGAATAGAGGGAATATGATTCCATCAGATTTTGAGTTGCCACGATATTATTTTAAATTTCTCATTTTTCAATAAGTTACAAGACACAGAAAGCAATAGGATAGGCATATGCCCCATATGTAGGAGGAAATAGTCGATAGAAATTCCCTGAGAAAGATCAGACATTGGACTTACCAAAAGATTTTAAATCAGCTATTATAAATATCTTCAAGAACTAAAGGAAACCATATCTAAAAATTTAAAGTATGAATATCAATAGATATAAACAAAAAGACGTAGAAATGTTTTACTTAAACTGAAAAAGCTGATATAAAAGATTCTAGAGTCAGTCAAAGATTTGGCATTACAGAAGAAAGAATAAATGGAATTTAAGACAGAACTTTTGAGGTTTCCAGTCTAAGGAACAGGGGGAAAAAGAATGAAAAATATTAATAAAGACCAAAGGACACTCTTAAGCATGCCAACATACACAAAATGGGAGTTCCAGAAGGAGTGAAAGAGGTAAAAGTTAGAAAATAAGTTAGTAGAAAATTATTTAATGAAAATTTCAAAGAAATAATAGTTAAGTGACAAGCTACAGAATAAATATACAAAATTCAATAGCTTTTATATACACTAGTCATTACCAGCCAGATACTATTCTGAAAAAAAGCATAAATTCATGAGAGTACCCAGTATGTAAAATATATGAATAAATAAGAGCTTAAAACAAAATATTTGTAGCCTATATAGTAGACTGTTAATAAACATCAAGTAGAAATAAGCATGTAAGAGAAATATTACTTATAAATAAATAAGATAATATAACAGAAAAATAGCAAAGTATACAAACAAAATTTATCTGATAAAGTGATGAATAAACCACTTAAAAATGTGTGAAATATGATCAACTGTGAAAAGCAGGAAAATACAAATTAAACCAGATCCCATTCTGTGTATAACTGCACTATTCAATATGGTAGACACTGGCCACATATCACTATTTAAATTTAAAATAATTTATGTTAAAGATTCAATTCCTTAATTGTACTAATCAAATTTCAAGTGCTAAATAACCATATGTAGCTAGTTGCTACTTTATGGATATATGCAAAAATATAGTAAAAGGATATTTATAGCATTATGTTAATAATAGCAAGTGATTGAAAATACCCTATATAACATTGAGAAAAATTTATATAACCTTTTACATAAAAACAAGTCACAAAACAATATAGAGTATGATATACTGTGTGTGTGTGTGTGTGTGTGTGCGTGTAAAATCAATGGGTATTTATAGCTGCAAAGAAATAGGCTTTATAACCTGTGAACTTTTTTAATGGTATAATTGCCAACTTTAGATAGAGTAAAAAGGTTAAAAGATACTGTAATGTTTTGCTCTTTCTCTGTAGCATTAGTTTTACTCCTTTTATGATTAAAAAAAAATTTTTTTTAAAGAAGCCAGGTAGTGGTGTAAGCAAGGCCCTAAGTATTTTTTTCACCATTATAGAGATTTCATCTATATCAGGGAAGTGGTGTTCAGTAAACCTTGCCACATTTGCTAAAAGATGGTGTCACTTATCCCTTGTCCTAAACATTGTTGCAATTAGATGTGAAATTCTCAATGTAAGGAAAGGCACATACTTGAGAAAAACATAAACACTCTTTTGTATTTCTGCAGTGTTAAATACAGCGAATTCAAATAGAATTCAACCAGTAGCTTGATTGTAGCTTTACCAATATAGCAGCTGAAAGAATTTAGCAGTTCTTCATCTCTAACTCTTTTGTATGCTATTAGCTTTAAGACTGATTCATACCTCGAGGGCTCAAGGTGACATATCCACTCATGCAGAGCTATTCTAGTACACAGCCAAGAGAATGGAAAAGAAATTTAAATAATTGTTTTTGTAAAAGTGAGTAGTATACATATATTATTCTAGCTGTAACCCTAAGTGAGCTAGTAGAAAAAGAGATTTCATTGTAATATCAGAGCTTATAGTTACAACATTAAAAAAATATGTGTGTGTGTGTGTGTGTGTGTGTGTGTGTGTGTGTGTAGTGTGTGTGACACAAATGATTTCTGCTGAAAAACATTTGTATCCTGTACTTGCCCATTACTTTGCATGCTAACTTTAATTTAGCATCTTTCTGATGAGTCACAGTTAACATTTGTAAAGACTTGTATTTTACAATATAAATTACCATTTTTACGTTTTCTCAATTAAATTCCCTTGGTATGTTTTCTAGAAAAATACTATCTCTGTATTTTTAATATCATTATATTGATTATAAATACTTACACTGAATAAAACAGTAAAATATTAGGCTGTATTTCTAAGTTGTTCTTAAGCCTTTTCAATATGTCTCTCCCCATTTTTATTTATTGCTTTCCCACCTCCTCCTTTAACACAGATTTGCTCCTTCATTAAGGTTGCCATCACAATGGCCCATGAAGACCAAGCCCTTTCTTATTATGGCTTAATATTTCTTCCAACAATATTTAATTTTCCCATATCTTATAACTTTAGGATGTTCATTTCATCTAGTTTTCTGTTGGGAAGCACAGTAAAACACAGGTAGTAACAAAAAGCCCTTTTCTAAGATGTTTATATCTTGATGTAACCAATAGGAAAGAAATAATGACAAAGTTATAGAAAGAGAAGCCAGCCATAGAGGTAAAGCCTTTTGAAAGGGAATTTCTGGGGTCCTTTAAGACCCAAAAGCCCTACTTGGCTCTAATTTGTTTCAAATTAAGTGTTAAAATTTGTCCATCCAATGTGTTTTATTTGGAAATGTTAAATTTTTCTCATTCACTGTATTCCAACAAATGAGGGGATGGATATGTTAGCTAAAGCATTGTCCTTGTCCTATAGTCACTAAGATTTGACACATACAACCTCTCAAAGGCATTCCTGTCAAAGAGCAGAAACAGAAATTGACACCAGATATCCTAAAGCTTTGTTATGTGTTCAAGCTTGTTTCCGGGATTTCAGGGTTATTTACCAAAGGTTGGTTTCTTTAAGTATAACATGAGGGATTTTGTGAAATTCTATGTTAGTACTAAGAATCACTGGGATTATTCATAGAAAATAGTCATCTCTATAAGAGACTATGTATACAAATATAACAATCCCAGAGTTAGAACAGTAAAGAATAGACATCCAGGAGAATTAGTTACCAAGGAGTCCTCTTCAAAAAAATATACAGATTTGTGTAATAAAACCAGTCTGGGACTGGGACACTGAATGTTTTTTACAGACTCTGTCAGTAACTAGCTATGTGTTACCCAAGTCACTTAACTGCACTGGGCTTCCTATATCACTTGTTGAGTGACTCTCTAACATCATTTGTGGAATAATGGGGAATGAATAATTAAATTTCTAAAGTTTCCCTCAGCTGTACAGCTGTATGAATTGAGATTCTCCTCTATCAAATATATGATGATGAAAGGAGATTTGACTTTGGGTAGTGAACACGCAATACAATATATAGATGATGTATTACTGAATTGTACACTTGAAATCTATATAATTTTATTAACCAATGTCACCCCAATAAATTAAAAAATTGAACTTCATTTTGAGATAGTTATGGATGTAAGAAGTAACACAGATCTCATGTACTCTACCCAGTTTCTTCCAAAGGTAACATCTTGTAAAAGTATAGCACAATATTAAGACCAGAATATTTGTAGTGATTCAATTAAGATACAGAACAGCTCACTATGGATTTGACTCCTTAATATTAGGTAAAGGGATTGAACATTTTTGCGAGCTTATTGTAGGGCATGTTTTTTATGCTTTATTTCTTTCAGTTCTAATTATTGGCTGTTTTGGAAACCAGGCCCAGCTAAATGTGGAAGAATCAGGTTCAAGGTCTGTCTGATATTACAGACTTCTCATTCTTTCTTGTACAGCATCCTGTCTCTGAAAAAAATCTCAGATCTTTATCACTGTTTTACGTGGCATTGAGTTGCACCATGCTTGTAACTAGTACTATATACATTCATCAATTTCCATTGGGAAACTTTTGCTTGTGTAGCTTAACAGAGCTACAGACCCAGGAAGATTTAAAACATATCCAGGTCTAGGTCACCCAGCTCATCAGCCAGGATTTGTAGCATCTGAATTCTGGACTCCTTCCTTTCTTTTTTTCACCTTTGATACCATAGTCTCATTCTCTGAATGATAAATGATAGCAGAGCACAGCAGAAAAAGAAACAAGGATACTTTGAAAGGAGTTATTTGTATGTTCCTAGATAATAAAAGTAATCACAATAAAATTTGCTCAGATGAGTTATTGATGTAAAAAAACCCCATACACTTTATTATGAACATAAAAATGCAAAACTGAAAATCATGCTTTGTCTTCTACCATTACCCATCCAATCTCCTAGAGCAGCAAACACCAAAGTGTTTCTGAGCCTCAGGGGATTCTCAGACCATCAGTGCCTGAGTCCCTTAGAAGTACAGTATTGGAGTAACAATTTACACAATTACGTTTTGAATGTCTACTGTCAGAATTAGGGACATAGGGTAGACCAAAGAAATGTCTCCAGTTCCCTTTGGGTGGGGCGGGGGGAGAGAATTTTAATGAATAATTACAAAAAAAAGATATATACTTATATTTTGTATGCATGTGGAAGGAATTCACAAAGCATTATGACAATGTATAAAAGGGCTATTAAATCTGAGGGTTCAGAGAAAAATTCTTTGGGAGAGAAACATTGAGAACTAAAGGATGAAAGGATAAATTTTCTGCTCAGAAAGAAGCCATGTGACCTGGGGGCTGGTATCATCAGAATGTTTGCTCATTCACTTACCAGTCAGTTCTGCTGTCTCCTAAGTCCTTAACTGGAATACTTAAAAGTGGCCTCTCCTTGTGGCTTGGGCATCCTCACAACATGGTGACTGGGCTTCAAGAATGAGAAAGGAGAGGGAGTTAATGTGTGACAAAATCTATTTTTAAATCTGCCCCTTATTCACTTAATTCCTAGAGATCTAAACATAATTGATATCTGACACATAGTTAAATAAGTAAATGGAAATTAATATATGAACAAATACATGAGAAATGTTCCTTTTTTTTTTTTTTTTTT